>LBNU01012433.1:61387-75128 GCA_014162995.1 Artemisia annua
CGTGTTGTTACGTGAAATATATAAGCTCCCTAAGTTTAGAAAAGCCTTGGCTAGAGGCAAGTGTTAGAAAACTTGAGTTGGCGTTTTCCAAAAGTGGGTGCTTTAAAAATAGGATCTCTCTAATCTCAAAACTCGTTTCGAGTGTTCTCAATTAAGCACATAACATATTCATACCTGAATTGAAAGATCCACATTTGTCGGGTAAGGGGAAGGCCGACTTTGAAAATTCGTCAAATTCCATACAGTTCCCTGGCGCGTCTCCAGGGCGTCAGCGCGCCGGCAGCGCACCAGCAGCAGACATGGAATTTTGCGAATTAGGCTACCGTTTGATGTTTTAAGTGTTTCGAAGGTTTATTTGTCATTATCAAAACATTAGGAGATCTTGATCATGTTGCCTCAACAGTGACATTAAAGATCGTAAATGCACGTGTACTATTCGTGATTATGAGCTCCAAAACTTGATACTTATGACGTAGTCATCAGGTGTCCAACTAATGGTATCCCACTTGATGGTGTTAGTAACCACATGGTTAGGCGCGAAGGTCAAAAAAATTACCTTAAGGAACTATAAAGTATAAATATGTTTGAATGTTTCATTGATCAAACATTGATCCGAGGTGTGGTAACTGGCAGAACAATCACAGCATCGCAACCCAGTGTCTTCTATAAATAGGTTCAGTTAAATTCAGTCAAAAAATGAGAATCCCAAACAACACATACCTGTAAAACATTCATGACACCTTTTTCTAGCTGTTCCTTTGGAAGTTTTGCCATCATATTATACGCTCCCCGAAGCTTGAATGAGAAGACATGAGAATCAAATTACCATTTACTAAAAATACCTATATGTGAATTCCTGATTGTCTCTAGCATAATCTTAGTCAATATTTTAAGATATTCAATAGCTACAGCTCAAATAGGGGCCTTGTTTTCAGTTTCCTTTGAATCTGATTCAGTTGCCAACTTTTCCATTGCACTTGAGCATAGATACTCCTAGCACTTCCTCTGGAATACCTACTGAATAACAGACACATGCATTGATTTAAGCAGCAACAACTTAATAAGGTTATGAAAATAACTTAATTAAGGTTAAGTAAAAAATTAAAAAGTTTCACCACTTTAAGCAACCACGGTTTCACTTGACTGACAGTGTTGCTTGCGAAAAGGGACTTTATCTGCATGTTTAGGGTGGCAAAAAACTGTTTGATTGAGCCACAAAAATTATATAGAAATTCTGAAAGCATAATAATCTATTCGTTAGAAATAAAACAATTTAAGCGGTGTCATCTAAAACTTTAAGCCGTCCACCTTGTTTATTTTATAAATTTAAATCCAACTTATAGCCATTATCCCGTTATTATAATATATAACTGAACTTGACCCGCTTTCATATAAATGGGTTTATAAATCTGTAAAAGACATAATCAAATTAGACCCCTAGCTTATTATGGTTCTTTACTACCTGCTCCATATCTATAGGACCATCCTCTGTCGCATGAAGAGGATGTTTAGATTAAATATCGTAATATAAATATCGTAATATTTATGCCAACAGTACCAAAAATACAAAAAACAATTGATTTAAACTTTTAAACCCAAAACTTAAGGTAAACCCTCAAACCAAACGGGCCTTGATTGTGTGTCAAAAGGTGGATCTCTTAATTTCATTTTTTTTAATATAAAATTAAGGTTCTTGCCTTCACTATTTGGAGTTTGGA
Source organism: Artemisia annua (assembly GCA_014162995.1). Lineage (NCBI taxonomy): Eukaryota > Viridiplantae > Streptophyta > Magnoliopsida > Asterales > Asteraceae > Artemisia > Artemisia annua. The sequence goes on from LBNU01012433.1 coordinate 63,106, forward strand.
TAAGGTTTTGGTTGCTCGAGTAGATGTGCTTGTAACATCTTTAATATATGGATCATAATATTAAACACATGAAAGTTCGTATCAAAATACAAAAATTTAATAATTATCTCAACAAAAACTTTTTATGTAGTCTTCTTTTGACGAAAAACTGAGATATTATAAGTAATCATTTCAACAAAAGTTGAAATGTAAATAAAGATATATTGGATCATGTAGATGCAATAATTTGCACCCGAGATATGAAGGAGAAGTTCAGGTCTTCAAGGATATTCGGATCTACTTACGTGCTCTGCACGTCGAAGAACTTCATACCTCCTCCTAAGTCTTGAGTTGTGATGTTCATAACATGTATTATAAAAGATGAGCTGTTATTTTATAAATTTTTATATAGAGAGAATAGAGAGATAGAGAGAAAAATGAGTTATTCTTCGAGGTTCAGAGCACAGTAGATAGAGAGAAAAATAAGTTGTTCCCACTCTTATCATAAAACATTTCACACCTCCTATCTTTAATGTTGTGTTCTTGAGATGGATATACAAGAGAAAGGAAAAGTAAAGGAAAGAAATTGAAAAGACATGTGTTTTCAAGATTTTTTTCTTATGAGAAAAAAAAAGAAAATAAATGGGAGGAAGTGGAAAGAAGATATAGAATTTTTGTTGTATAAAATGTTCTTCTCACTTTTAAGAGGAAGCGAAAAAAGATAAGTGATTCTCTTACTTTCATGTCTCTCTTATCTATTATCTTCTTTTCTTTTATAAACTTAACTCGGGAACAAAACGTAATAGATCCTCTAAAATTTAAATTATATATTTAAACCCCAAGTATCAAAAATACAAAAAACAATTGATTTAAACTCTTAAACCTAAAACTTAAGGTAAACCCTCAAACTAAACCGGCCTTGATGGTGTATCAAAAGGTGGATCTCTTAATTTCATTTTTTTTAATATCAAATTACGGTTCTTGCATTCACTATTTGGAGTTTGGATAAGGTTTTGGTTGCTCGAGTGGATGTACTTGTAACATCTTTAATATATGGATCAAAATATTAAACACATGAAAGTTCGTACCAAAATACCAAAATTTAATAATCATTTCAACAAAAACTTTTTATGTAGTCTTCTTTTGATGAAAAACTGAGATATTATAAGTAATCATTTCAACAAAAGTTGAAATGTAAATAAAGATATATTGGATCATGTAGATGCAATAATTTGCACCCGAGATATGAATGAGAAGTTCGGGTCTTCAAGGGTGTTCAGATCTACTTACGTGCTCTGAACGTCGAAGAACTTCATACCTCCTCCTAAGTCTTGAGTTGTGATGTTCATAACATGTATTATAAAAGATGAGCTGTTATTTTATAAATTTTTATATAGAGAGAATAGAGAGATAGAGAGAAAAATGAGTTATTCTTCGAGGTTTAGAGCACAGTAGATAGAGAGAAAAATAAGTTGTTCCCACTCTTATCATAAACATTTCACACTTCCTATCTTTAATGTTGTGTTCTTGAAATGGATATACAAGAGAAAGCAAAATTAAAGGAAAGAAATTGAAAAAACATGTGTTTTCAAGATTTATTTTTATGAGAAAAAAAAAAGAAAATAAATGGGGGGAAGTGGAAAGAAGATATAGTGTTTTTATTGTATGAAATGATCTTCTCACTTTTAAGAGGAAGCGGAAAAACATAAGTGATTCTCTTACTTTCATCTCTCTCTTATCAATTATCTTCTTTTCTTTTATAAACTTAACTCGGGAACAAAACGTAATAGATCCTCTAATATTTAAGTTATATATTTAAACCCCAAGTACCAAAAATACAAAAAACAATTGATTTAAACTTTTAAACCCAAAACTTAAGGTAAACCTTCAAACCAAACGGGCCTTGATTGTGTGTCAAAAGGTGGATCTCTTAATTTCATTTTTTTTATATCAAATTAAGGTTCTTGCCTTCTCTATTTGGAGTTTGGATAAGGTTTTGGTTGCTCGAGTAGATGTGTTTGTAACATCTTTAGTATATGGATCATAATATTAAACACATGAAAGTTCGTACCAAAATACAAAAATTTAATAATCATTTCAACAAAAACTTTTTATGTAGTCTTCTTTTGACGAAAAACTGAGATATTATAAGTAATCATTTCAACAAAAGTTGAAATGTAAATAAAGATATTTTGGATCATGTAGATGCAATAATTTGAACCCGAGATATGAATGAGAAGTTCGGGTCTTCAAGGATATTCGGAACTACTTACGTGCTCTGAACGTCGAAGAACTTCATACCTCCTCCTAAGTCTTGAGTTGTGATGTTCATAACATGTATTATAAAAGATGAGCTGTTATTTTATAAATTTTTATATAGAGAGAATAGAAAGATTGAGAGAAAAATGAGTTATTCTTCGAGGTTCAGAGCATAGTAGATAGAGAGAAAAATAAGTTGTTCCCACTCTTATCATAAAACATTTCACACCTCCTATCTTTAATGTTGTGTTCTTTAGATGGATATACAAGAGAAAGGAAAAGTAAAGGAAAGAAATTGAAAAGACATGTGTTTTCAAGATTTTTTTTTATGAGAAAAAAAATAAAAGAAATGGGAGGAAGTGGAAAGAAGATATAGAATTTTTGTTGTATAAAATGTTCTTCTCACTTTTAAGAGGAAGCGAAAAAAGATAAATGATTCTCTTACTTTCATGTCTCTCTTATCTATTATCTTCTTTTCTTTTATAAACTTAACTCGGGAACAAAACGTAATAGATCCTCTAAAATTTAAATTATATATTTAAACCCCAAGTATCAAAAATACAAAAAACAATTGATTTAAACTTTTAAACCCAAAAATTAAGGTAAACCCTCAAACCAAACGGGTCTTGATGGTGTATCAAAAGGTGGATCTCTTAATTTCATTTTTTTTAATATCAAATTACGGTTCTTGCCTTCACTATTTGGAGTTTGGATAAGGTTTTGGTTGCTCGAGTAGATGTACTTGTAACATCTTTAATATATGGATCATAATATTAAACACATGAAAGTTCGTACCAAAATACCAAAATTTAATAATATTTTCAACAAAAACTTTTTATGTAGTCTTCTTTTGATGAAAAACTGAGATATTATAAGTAATCATTTCAACAAAAGTTGAAATTTAAATAAAGATATATTGGATCATGTAGATGCAATAATTTGCACCCGAGATATGAATGAGAAGTTCAGGTCTTCAAGGGTGTTCGGATCTACTAACGTGCTCTGAACGTCGAAGAACTTCATACCTCCTCCTAAGTCTTGAGTTGTGATGTTCATAACATGTATTATAAAAGATGAGCTGTTAATTTATAAATTTTTATATAGAGAGAATAGAGAGATAGAGAGAAAAATGAGTTATTCTTCGAGGTTCAGAGCACAGTAGATAGAGAGATAAATAAGTTGTTCCCACTCTTATCATAAAACCTCTCACACCTCCTATCTTTAATGTTGTGTTCTTGAGATGGATATACAAGAGAAAACAAAATTAAAGGAAGGAAATTGAAAAAACATGTGTTTTCAAGATTTATTTTTATGAGAAAAAAAAAGAAAGAAATGGGGGGAAGTGGAAAGAAGATATAGCGTTTTTGTTGTATGAAATGTTTTTCTCACTTTTAAGAGGAAGCGGAAAAAGATAAGTGATTCTCTTACTTTCATCTCTCTCTTATCAATTATCTTCTTCTCTTTTATAAACGTAACTCAGGAATAAAACGTAATAGATCCTCTAATATTTAAGTTATATATTTAAACCCCAAGTACCAAAAATACAAAAAACAATTGATTTATAGTTTTAAACCCAAAACATAAGGTAAACCCTCAAACCAAACGGGCCTTGATGGTGTGTCAAAAGGTGGATCTATTAATTTCATTTTTTTTATATAAAATTAAGGTTCTTCTCTTCACTATTTGGAATTTGGATAAGGTTTTGGTTGCTCGAGTAGATGTGCTTGTAACATCTTTAATATATGGATCATAATATTAAACACATGAAAGTTCGTACCAAAAGACCAAAATTTAATAATCATTTCAACAAAAACTTTTTATGTAGCCTTCTTTTGACGAAAAACTCAGATATTATAAGTAATCTTTTCAACAAAAGTTGAAATGTAAATAAAGATATATTGGATCATGTAGATGCAATAATTTGCACCTGAGATATGAATGAGAAGTTCGGGTCTTCAAGGATGATCGGATCTACTTAGGTATTCTGAACGTCAAAGAACTTCATACCTCCTCCTAAGTCCTGAGTTGTGATGTTCATAACATGTATTATAAAAGATAAACTGTTATTTTATAAATTTTTATATAGAGAGAATAGAGAGATAGTGAGAAAAATGAGTTATTCTTCGAGGTTCAGAGCACAGTAGATAGAGAGAAAAATAAGTTGTTCCCACTCTTATCATAAAACCTTTCACACCTCCTGTCTTTAATGTTGTGTTCTTGAGATGGATATACAAGAGAAAGGAAAAGTAAAAGAAAGAAATTGAAAAAACATGTGTTTTCAAGATTTTTTTTATGAGAAAGAAAAGAAAAGAAATGGGAGGAAGTGGAAAGAAGATATTGTATTTTTGTTGTGTAAAATGTTCTTCTCACTTTTAAAAGAAAGCGAAAAAAGATAAGTGATTCTCTTACTTTCATGTCTCTTTTATGTATTATCTTCTTTTCTTTTATAAACTTAACTCGGGAACAAAACGTAATAGATCCTCTAATATTTAAGTTGTATATTGAAACCCCAAGTACCAAAAATACAAAAAACAATTGATTTAAACATTTAAACCTAAAACTTAAGGTAAACCCTCAAACCAAATGGGCCTTGATGGTGTATCAAAAGGTGGATCTCTTAATTTCATTTTTTTTATATCAAATTAAGTTTCTTGCCTTTACTATTTGGAGTTTGGATAAGGTTTTGGTTGCTCGAGTCGATGTGCTTGTAACATCTTTAATATATGGATCATAATATTAAATAAATGAATGTTCGTACCAAAATACTAAAAGTTAATAATCATTTCAACAAAAACTTTTTGTGTAGTCTTCTTTTAACGAAAAACTGAGATATTATAAGTAATCATTTCAACAAAAGTTGAAATGTAAATAAAGATATATTGGATCATGTAGATGCAATAATTTGCACCCGAGATATGAAGGAGAAGTTCGGGTCTTCAAGGGTGTTCGGATCTACTAACGTGCTCTGAACCTCGAAGAACTTCATACCTCCTCCTAAGTCTTGAGTTGTGATGTTCATAACATGTATTATAAATGATGAGCTGTTATTTTATAAATTTTTATATAGAGAGAATAGAGAGATAGAGAGAAAAATGAGTTATTCTTCGAGGTTCAGAGCACAGTAGATAGAGAGAAAAATAAGTGGTGCTCACACTTATTATAAAACCTCTAACACCTCCTATCTTTAATGTTGTGTTCTTGAGATGGATATACAAGAGAAAGCAAAATTAAAGGAAATAAATTGAAAAACCAGTGTTTTCAAGATATATTTGTATGAGAAAAAAAAAAGAAAAGAAATGGGAGGAAGTGAAAAGAAGATATAGTGTTTTTGTTGTATAAATTGTTCTTCTCACATTTAAGCGGAAGCGGAAAAAGATATGTAATTCTCTTACTTTCATCTCTCTCTTATCAATTATCTTCTTTTCTTTTATAAACTTAATTCGGGAACAAAACGTAATAGATCCTCTAATATTTAAGTTATATATTTAAACCCCAAGTACCAAAAATACAAAAAACAATTGATTTAAAGTTTTAAACCCAAAACATAAGGTAAACCCTCAAACCAAACGGGCTTTGATGGTGTGTCAAAAGGTGGATCTCTTAATTTCATTTTTTTTTATATAAAATTAAGGTTCTTGCCTTCACTATTTGGAGTTTGGATAAGGTTTTGGTTGCTTGAGTAGATGTGCTTGTAACATCTTTAATATATGGATCATAATATTAAACACATGAAAGTTCGTACCAAAATATCAAAATTTAATAATCATTTCAACAAAAACTTTTTATGTAGTCTTCTTTTGACGAAAAACTGAGATATTATAAGTAATCATTTCAACAAAAGTTGAAATGTAAATAAAGATATATTGGATCATGTAGATGCAATAATTTGCACCCGAGATATAAATGAGAAGTTCGGGTCTTCAAGGATGTTTGGATCTACTTACGTGCTCAGAACGTCGAAGAACTTCATACCTCCTCCTAAGTCTTTAGTTGTGATGTTCATAACATGTATTATAAAAGATGAGATGTTATTTTATAATTTTTTTTATAGAGGGAATAGAGAGATAGAGAGAAAAATGAGTTATTCTTCGAGGTTCATAGCACAGTAGATAGAGAGAAAAATAAGTTGTTCCCATTCTTATCATAAAACCTTTCACACCTCCTATCTTTAATGTTGTGTTCTTGAGATGGATATACAAGAGAAAGGAAAAGTAAAGGAAAGAAATTGAAAAAACATGTGTTTTCAAGATTTTTTTTATGAGAAAGAAAAGAAAATAAATGGGAGGAAGTGGAAAGAAGATAGAGTATTTTTGTTGTATAAAATGTTCTTCTCTCTTTTAAAAGGAAGCGAAAATAGATAAGTGATTCTCTTACTTTCATGTCTCTCTTATCTATTATCTTCTTTTCTTTTATAAACTTAACTCGGGAACAAAACGTAATAGATCCTCTAATATTTAAGTTATATATTTAAACCCCAAGTATCAAAAATACAAAAAACAATTGATTTAAACTTTTAAACCCAAAACTTAAGGTAAACCCTCAAACCAAACGGGCCTTGATGGTGTATCAAAAGGTGGATCTCTTAATTTCATTTTTTTATATCAAATTAAGGTTCTTGCCTTCACTATTTGGAGTTTGGATAAGGTTTTGGTTGCTCGAGTCGATGTGCTTGTAACACTTTAATATATGGATCATAATATTAAAAAAATGAATGTTCGTACAAAAATTCCCAAAGGTAATAATGATTTCAACAAAAACTTTTTGTGTAGTCTTCTTTTGACGAAAAACTGAGATATTACAAGTAATCATTTCAACAAAAGTTGAAATGTAAATAAAGATATATTGGATCATGTAGATGCAATAATTTACACCCGAGATATGAAGGAGAAGTTCGGGTCTTCAAGGGTGTTCGGATCTACTGACGTGCTCTGAACCACGAAGAACTTCATACCTTCTCCTAAGTCTTGAGTTGTGATGTTCATAGCATGTATTATAAATGATTAACTATTATGTTATAAATTTTTATATAGAGAGAATAGAGAGATAGAGAGAAAAATGAGTTATTCTTCGAGGTTTAGAGCACAGTAAATAGAGAGAAAAATAAGGTGTTCCCACTCTTATCATAAAACCTCTCACACCTCCTATCTTTAATGTTGTGTTGTTGAGATGGATATACAAGAGAAAGGAAAAATAAAAGAAAGAAATTGAAAAAACATGTGTTTTCAAGATATTTTTTTTTATGAGAAAAAAAAGAAAAGAAATGGGAGGAAGTGGAAAGAAGATATAGTGTTTTTATTATATAAAATGTTCTTCTTACTTTTAAGAGGAAGCGGAAAAAGATAAGTGATTCTTTTACTTTTATTTCTCTCTTATCTATTATCTTCTTTTCTTTTATAAACTTAACTCGGGAACAAAACATAATAGATCCTCTAATATTTATGTTATATATTTAAACCCCAAGTACCAAAAATACAAAAAACAATTGATTTAAAGTTTAAAACCCAAAACTTAAGGTAAACCCTCAAACCAAACGGGCCTTGATGGTGTGTTAAAAGGTGGATCTCTTAATTTCATTTTTTATATCAAATTAAGGTTCTTGCCTTCACTATTTGGAGTTTGGGTAAGGTTTTGGTTGCTCGAGTAGATGTGCTTGTAACATCTTTAATATATGGATCATAATATTAAACACATGAAAGTTCGTACCAAAATACCAAAATTTAATAATCATTTCAACAAAAACTTTTTGTGTAGTCTTTTTTTGGCGAAAAACTGAGATATTATAATTAATCATTTCAAGAAAAGTTGAAATGTAAATAAAGATATATTGGATCATGTAGATGCAATAATTTGCACCCGAGATATTAAGGTTAATTTTTGGTCTTCAAAGATGTTCGGATCTACTGACGTGCTCTGAACCTCGAAGAACTTCATACCTCCTCCTAAGTCTTGAGTTTTGATAAGAAAGGTAATACACATTAGCCTCGCCCTGGGTGTTTTGTCCTAGACCCCGCTCTGGTGTGAGAATGAGTATGGATGATATGAGTGAAGTATGAAGTATGATGTATTAAGTAACTATGATAATATAAGTGCTCGTTCGGTTCGGAGTAGTTCCTCCCAAGAATATCATGCCTCTCAACTGTGAACAGTTGAGGTTATTTATACTACTTACCTATTCCGAGAATTAAGTATGAGCTTGATGGGCCTGTTCGTACAACCCAGTTATTTAGGACAACGACTTATAGCTTGACAACTAGTGACGAACCTTTAGTTCGTCCTTCTACTTTATTACTTGGTATCGTCCTTTTGTAATCCCTTTATATTGTCCTTTTGTATCGTCATTTTAGATCGTATTTCTAGATCGTCCTTTTGTATCGTTATTTTAGATCGTCGTTCTGGATCGTCCTTTCGTATCGTCAGTGGATCACTCATTGGTTCGTCAGTGGATCACATTATGGTTCGTCATGGGAAACGGATCTTTAGAGACCCGATACACCGTAAGATCATAGCAATGGTATTTACAATTACAATGTGTGTGAATTGGTGTGTTAGTGTGTATGATAAAGAAAAGAGAGAATTATCTTTAAACAAATTTTGATTCAACAGAGTTGTGTGCTAAATGTGGTTTCAAAAATAAAACAAATGCCTCCACTATTTATAGTGGTAGAGGCAAGAATGAAAAATGGCACTCTAGCCCATGGACTTTCCCATGTGATTAGATTTCTTATTCCTAACAATCTCCCTTTAGGAATCTATGTGTTGGGCCAATTTAGTGCCTAATGGTCTCTGGTTAAGATTTGAACATAAATTAGTCTAAGTAAAGAAGACTCTCAGATAATGAAAATCAAAGAGCAACTTAAGAAGACTCGCTGATAATGAAATTAGCGTGCAACTTCAGCAAAGTTCAAGTTATAGACATCATCAAGGAATTCAAAGATTACTTGAATACATACTCACTAGTTGATGTGGGTCAACCAGTATGTAGAAGAAACTTACGGTGAAGGATAAAGGTTCATCATGGGTTGACAATACCCTAATAAACCTCTTAGCTCTTTGACTAGCAACAAAGCATAGCTCTTATTCCCTGAAGCATTTAGGCGGGTCTTTTCAAAGATGCAATTGAGTGGAATAAAGTGCATTTTAGATAAAAGTCAATCAAGTACAAGGTGGGGAAAGACAACGAATAGTTGGCAGAACTTTTCACTAAAGTGCGCTTGACGGGTTTCCAAAAATAGAAGCATTAAATGAAATATGTACTTTATTGTACTTATTTCATAGGATGCTTGACACGTATTACCAAACCCCACAATGTGACTTCCTTGTACCTAGTTGATGTGTCGTTGTATAGGTGATTATTCCTTATCAAGTTTTAAATTTATATTTTGCCGACTTAACCTATAACAACACTAACGGGCAGTGCACCCGATCAATGTAGCCTAGTTGGTAAGTAGGGTGTCGATCACTAAGAGTGGATTTCTAATGTACTAATTCTAAAGGTATTCGACTCTACTAAATTAACCTGAACTAATGCAAAGGGGGTTCAGCCTGAGAGACTGGCACGGGTTTGGTTTTATATTAAACTAAACAAACAATAGAAGTTATGAAGAAACCAATTGATAAGAAGAACGTGTTAACCAAGTTTAATCATAAATGATTAAGTTTTGATGAATTTCTAAGACATGCAGTGATGGTGCTCACGACTAGGCGCGGTCAATCCTACCTCTCGTATACCTAGAGTCTAGATTCCATTCAATTAATCCTGTCACAATTAATAGGAATCCGCATAAAGCTGCTTAATAATTACTTTGTTTATGAATAAATAGCTTGTCACTTGTTTTATTGCTAGTTCTATATGAAGTGTATATAATTAAACCTTTCTCGTTGGATCGCATTATATCGGGGAGTAAACCCTTAATGATTACTTATGATTATCCTATTTATCTAAAGACATCAACTAAATAGGCGAGGAACAGGTATGGTAGCCCAGAAGACAGCTAAACACAGAGGTAATCAATGCACTAATACAAGTCACCAAAGACATCATCATATAGACTTTAATTGATGGGAAAGCAATATTATGGGGTGCAGTCTGGTGGCTGATGTCAGCCTATCAATCCTGATGAACTAAAGCTTACTAATACAATAAAACAAAACTACTTAACATAAGTAATTAAAACGAAGACTGAGCAACCAATCGAATTAGGAACACATCAAAACATCAAATAATCATAAACTTGGCTAACACATAAGAGTGTTAGCCCATAATCTTTGTAACAAAGCACAATAACATAATCATAATGAATAGAGTATTAAACATAATGAATATGATGCGCTGACAATGATTGGAGATGTTCTTCAAGGATAATTAGGTCTTCAAGGTTGATCTTCTGTTGTTTGGAGGGTCTTTGATCGTCTGGGAATGGCCCTAAGGGTTCCCAAGGATAACCTAATTCGTGAATGAGACTGGTATTTATAGATTCTGAAATCGGGGTCGATACGGCGCATCTAGAGAGTTAGATGCGCCGCATCTATAAGTAAATGTAGCCTCCATGTCTGAAACTGATCCGATATGGCATAACTAGATTTCTGATATGGAGCATCACCCAATATGGCGCATCTAAAGATGCAATGAGCTGTATCTCCTTCAGCATCAGATAGATCTCCTTTTTCTCTTCGCGTGGCCTTTTGAACGGGTTAAAACGGAGTCCGGATGAAGATTTTACGTCCAAAATACGAAAGCATCTTCAAGTGTTGACTTGTGATCTTCGACTTCTTCTTTAAGCTTCTAATTTTCACTTGATTTCTTGGTAAGGATTGTATATGGCCAATACGGTACATCGGATTGGTCTGATGCGGCGTATCAAGGTAACTTCACGTGGGGTCCAAGATTATTATATTCCAGAATATTCGTACACCGCCTTTAGATGCGGTGTATCTTCAATCTCTTATGCGGCGCATGTTCTCTTATATCTTGATCATCTTTGGTGAAATCTTGAGATTGATACGCCGTATGTCTAGAATGTAATACGGCGTATCTGGAGTAGAACAAGTTAGGTTTTCCTCGTTGACCAAAGTTTCATATACGGCGCATTGTATAAATCCATGCGGTGCATGCTTCAAAATCAGGCAATGGTCTTCATATTCGTCTTAGTCTTGTTATACGGCGCATCTATCAAGAATGATACGGCGTATTCTTCGTCAGTTTAGTAGACTTTTCCATCTTGATCCATTTTGCTCCAATTTACGTCCAAAATAGCGAACTTTCACCAAATGCTTGTTTCTAACTGAGAATTACAAAAGTAAGCGATTAAGTATCGATTCCCATATAAAATAATACAAAACAAGCAATATACATAGGATAAGTGATGCTAATAAAATGTACTTATTTGATGTCATCAAATATCCCCCCACTTGAACTTTACTTGTCCCCAAGTAAACCTTAGATTTAAACTTATGAAAATGTATCCTAAACAATTGTCTAGGATTTTTATAGTTAAGCATTTATTTGTTCAATCTCAATTACACAACCAAACACCTCACGAAATAGGAAAATGAAATCACTCAAATCACTCAACTAATCTATGTGGTAACATTTTAGTAATTCGCTCAATTGCTCGGTCGTGACGAGTATTCTATCATAAGCTTGGCAAGGATACACATCTCCACCACTAAAACTAAGGATTGACAAGTCTAAAGCGGTAAAAAGGGGTTTTGAGGCTTAGGGGTTAAACTTAGCTTTGTTCAAACATCTCCTGCATAAACTTAGTAGATCGCTAGCGCGAGTCCTC
>LBNU01012433.1:76898-88726 GCA_014162995.1 Artemisia annua
TCTTGCTCAGAAAAATAATCAAGCTCAAACGAACTTGAATGGTCAAAGCTTGTTGTGTTGGAAAGCTTTTTAAGCGAATGAAAAGCTCGTTCAGGTTCTTCGTAAGGTGTAATTAAGTTCTTTGTTGAACTTCTGGCCATGCACTACCTGAAATCATCACAAAAGCATCAGTAGGGTATGTTCAAGAAAGTAAAATATCAAGAAATTAGCAATGAAATCGGAATACGAAGAATTAAAAGTTGCTGATATCTGCAGGTGATGCGCCGTATCTTATTACGTTAAAATTAAAATCAGACTTTTACTCAGAAAATCGATACGCCGCTTTTGAATAAGGATGCGCCGTATCTTATTAAATGTAAAAAATCGATTATACTTATAAAATTTAAATGCGCCGTATAAGCAGAAGCTAATGCGCCGTATTTTAGTTATGCTTAAAAATACAAGATTTTTGATTCAGTAAATGCATCGTATCGATAAAAATCGATGCGTCGCTTCTGTTTAATTAATTCGAAAACTGTTTTTAATTAAATATAAAATACGTCGTATCTGTGAAAACAGATGCGTCGTATGGCGTTAGGGTTTCGAAAAATTTATTTTTAAAAACAGAATACGCCATATCTACGGGATAGATGCGCCGTACTCGAATTATTAAACACGTTGTATTTTAAAAATAAAGCGCAATACGCCGTATCTGAGGATCAGATGCGCAGTATTGTTTGTATCAGCACAATACAACGACAGTAGTTAATGCAGAAAATAAAGAAAAATAAAAATAAAAATATAGAAAATAAATAAAACAAAAAATATGCAAATTATACAATGAATGCAATCTAACTAATATACAATAAAATTAGTGGTTAGAATCTAAAAACCTAATAAAAAGAAAAATGTAATTAAATTACTAATCAAATTAACAGATAATAACAATTCACTCCCCGGCAGCGGCGCCAAAAACTTGATGTGTCGTTGTATAGGTGATTATTCCTTGTCAAGTTTTAAATTTATATTTTGCCGACTTAACCTATAACAACACTAACGGGCAGTGTACCCGATCAATATAGCCTAGTTGGTAAGCAGGGTGTCGATCACTAAGAGTGGATTTCTAATGTACTAATTCTAAAGGTATTCGACTCTACTAAATTAACCTAAACTAATGCAAAGGGGTTCAGCCTGAGAGACTGGCATAGGTTTGGTTTTTATTAAACTAACTAAACTAAACAAACAATAGAAGTTATGAAGATACCAATAGACAAGAAGAATGTGTTAACCAAGTTTCGTCATAAATGATTAAGTTTTGATGAATTTCTAAGACATGCAGTGACGGTGCTCACGACTAGGCGCAGTCAATCCTACCTCTCGTATACCTAGAGTCTAGATTCCATTCAATTAACCCTATCACAATTAATAGGAATCCAAATAAAGCTGCTTAATAATTACTTTGTTTATGAATAAATAGCTTGTCACTTGTTTTATTGCTAGTTCTATATGAAGTGTATATAATTAAACCTTTCTCGTTGGATCGCATTATATCGGCGAGTAAACCCTTAATTAATACTTATGATTATCCTATTTATCTAAAGACATCAGCTAAATAGGCGAGGAACGGGTATGGTAGCCCAGAAGACTCAGCTAAACACAGAGGTAATCAATGCACTAATACAAGTCACTAAAGACATCATCATATAGACTTTAATTGATGGGAAAGCAATATTAAGGGGTACGGTCTGGTGGCCGATGTCAGCCCATCAATCATAATGAATTAAAGCTTACTAATATAATAAAACAAAACTAATTAACATAAGTAATTAAAATGAAGACTGAGCAACCAATCGAATTAGGAACACATCAAAACATCAAATAATCATAAACTTGGCTAACACATAAGAGTGTTAGCCCATAATCTCTGTAACAAAGCACAATAACATAATCATAATGAATAAAGTATTAAACATAATGAATATGATGCGCTGACAATGATTGTAGATGTTCTTCAAGGATAATTAGGTCTTCAAGGTTGATCTTCTGTTGTTTGGAGGGTCTTTGATCGTTTGGGAATGGCCCTATGGGTTCCCAAGGATACCCTAATTCGTGAATGAGCCCGGTATTTATAGATTCTGAAATCGGGGTCGATACGGCGCATCTAGAGAGTTAGATACGCCGCATCTATAAGTAAACGTAGCCTCCAAGTCTGAAACGGATCCGATATGGCGTATCTAGAATTCTGATATGGAGCATCACCCAATACGGCGCATCTAAAGATGCAATGTGCCGTATCTCCTTCAGCATCAGACAGATCTCCTTTTTCTCTTCGCGTGGCCTTTTGAACGGGTTAAAACGGAGTCTAGATGAAGATTTTTTTGCCAAAATACGAAAGCATCTTCAAGTGTCGACTTGTAATAGTCTTCTTTTGACGAAAAACTGAGATATTATAAGTAATCATTTCAACAAAAGTTGAAATGTAAATAAAGATATATTGGATCATGTAGATGCAATAATTTGCACCCGAGATATGAAGGAGAAGTTCGGGTCTTCAAGGATATTCGGATCTACTTACGTGCTCTGAACATCGAAGAACTTCATACCTCCTCCTAAGTCTTGAGTTGTGATGTTCATAACATGTATTATAAAAGATGAGCTGTTATTTTATAAATTTTTATATTGAGAGAATAGAGAGATAGAGAGAAAAATGAGTTATTCTTCGAGGTTCAGAGCACAGTAGATAGAGAGAAAAATAAGTTGTTCCCACTCTTATCATAAAACATTTCACACCTCCTATCTTTAATATTGTGTTCTTGAGATGGATATACAAGAGAAAGGAAAAGTAAAGGAAAGAAATTGAAAAGACATGTGTTTTCAAGATTTTTTCTTATGAGAAAAAAAAAGAAAAGAAATTGGAGGAATTGGAAAGAAGATATAGAATTTTTGTTGTATAAAATGTTCTTCTCACTTTTAAGAGGAAGCAAAAAAAGATAAGTGATTCTCTTACTTTCATGTCTCTCTTATCTATTATCTTCTTTTCTTTTATAAACTTAACTCGGGAACAAAACGTAATAGATCCTCTAAAATTTAAATAATATCTTTAAACCCCAAGTATCAAAAATACAAAAAACAATTGATTTAAACTTTTAAACCTAAAACTTAAGGTAAACCCTCAAACTAAACGGGCCTTGATGGTGTATCAAAAGGTGGATCTCTTAATTTCATTTTTTTTAATATCAAATTACGGTTCTTGCCTTCACTATTTGGAGTTTGGATAAGGTTTTGGTTGCTCGAGTAGATGTGCTTGTAACATCTTTAATATATGGATCATAATATTAAACACATGAAAGTTCGTATCAAAATACAAAAATTTAATAATTATTTCAACAAAAACTTTTTATGTAGTCTTCTTTTGACGAAAAACTGAGATATTATAAGTAATCATTTCAACAAAAGTTGAAATGTAAATAAAGATATATTGGATCATGTAGATGCAATAATTTGCACCCGAGATATGAATGAGAAGTTCGGGTCTTCAAGGGTGTTCGGATCTACTTACGTGCTCTGAACCTCGAAGAACTTCATACCTCCTCCTAAGTCTTGAGTTGTGATGTTCATAACATGTATTATAAAAGATGAACTGTTATTTTATAAATTTTTATATAGAGAGAATAGAGAGATAGTGAGAAAAATGAGTTATTCTTCGAGGTTCAGAGCACAGTAGATAGAGAGAAAAATAAGTTGTTCCCACTCTTATCATAAAACCTTTCACACCTCCTGTCTTTAATGTTGTGTTCTTGAGATGGATATACAAGAGAAAGGAAAAGTAAAAGAAAGAAATTGAAAAAACATGTGTTTTCAAGATATTTTTTTTTATGAAAAAAAAAAGAAAAGAAATGGGAGGAAGTGGAAAGAAGATATAGAATTTTTGTTGTATAAAATGATCTTCTCACTTTTAAGAGGAAGCGAAAAAAGATAAGTGATTCTCTTACTTTCATGTCTCTCTTATCTATTATCTTCTTTTCTTTTATAAACTTAACTCGGGAACAAAACGTAATAGATCCTCTAATATTTAAGTTATATATTTAAACCCCAAGTACCAAAAATACAAAAAACAATTGATTTAAAGTTTTAAACCCAAAACTTAAGGTAAACCCTCAAACCAAACGGGCCTTGATGGTGTGTCAAAAGGTGGATCTCTTAATTTCATTTTTTTTAATATCAAATTAAGGTTCTTGCCTTCACTATTTGGAGTTTGGATAAGGTTTTGGTTGCTCGAGTAGATGTGCTTGTAACATCTTTAATATATGGATCATAATATTAAACACATGAAAGTTCGTATCAAAATACAAAAATTTAATAATTATTTCAACAAAAACTTTTTATGTAGTCTTCTTTTGACGAAAAACTGAGATATTATAAGTAATCATTTCAACAAAAGTTGAAATGTAAATAAAGATATATTGGATCATGTAGATGCAATAATTTGCACCCGAGATATGAAGGAGAAGTTCGGGTCTTCAAGGATATTCGGATCTACTTACGTGCTCTGAACGTCGAAGAACTTCATACCTCCTCCTAAGTCTTGAGTTGTGATGTTCATAACATGTATTATAAAAGATGAGCTGTTATTTTATAAATTTTTATATAGAGAGAATAGAGAGATAGAGAGAAAAATGAGTTATTCTTCGAGGTTCAGAGCACAGTAGATAGAGAGAAAAATAAGTTGTTCCCACTCTTATCATAAAACATTTCACACCTCCTATCTTTAATGTTGTGTTCTTGAGATGGATATACAAGAGAAAGGAAAAGTAAAGGAAAGAAATTGAAAAGACATGTGTTTTCAAGATTTTTTTCTTATGAGAAAAAAAAAGAAAATAAATGGGAGGAAGTGGAAAGAAGATATAGAATTTTTGTTGTATAAAATGTTCTTCTCACTTTTAAGAGGAAGCGAAAAAAGATAAGTGATTCTCTTACTTTCATGTCTCTCTTATCTATTATCTTCTTTTCTTTTATAAACTTAACTCGGGAACAAAACGTAATAGATCCTCTAAAATTTAAATAATATCTTTAAACCCCAAGTATCAAAAATACAAAAAACAATTGATTTAAACTTTTAAACCTAAAACTTAAGGTAAACCCTCAAACTAAACGGGCCTTGATGGTGTATCAAAAGGTGGATCTCTTAATTTCATTTTTTTTAATATCAAATTACGGTTCTTGCCTTCACTATTTGGAGTTTGGATAAGGTTTTGGTTGCTCGAGTAGATGTGCTTGTAACATCTTTAATATATGGATCATAATATTAAACACATGAAAGTTCGTATCAAAATACAAAAATTTAATAATTATTTCAACAAAAACTTTTTATGTATTCTTCTTTTGACGAAAAACTGAGATATTATAAGTAATCATTTCAACAAAAGTTGAAATGTAAATAAAGATATATTGGATCATGTAGATGCAATAATTTGCACCCGAGATATGAATGAGAAGTTCGGGTCTTCAAGGGTGTTCGGATCTACTTACGTGCTCTGAACGTCGAAGAACTTCATACCTCCTCCTAAGTCTTGAGTTGTGATGTTCATAACACGTGTTATAAAAGATGAGCTGTTATTTTATAAATTTTTATATAGAGAGAATAGAGAGATAGAGAGAAAAATGAGTTATTTTTCGAGGTTCAGAGCACAGTAGATAGAGAGAAAAATAAGTTGTTCCCACTCTTATCATAAAACATTTCACACTTCCTATCTTTAATGTTGTGTTCTTGAGATGGATATACAAGAGAAAGCAAAATTAAAGGAAAGAAATTGAAAAAACATGTGTTTTCAAGATTTATTTTTATGAGAAAAAAAAAAAGAAAATAAATGGGGGGAAGTGGAAAGAAGATATAGTGTTTTTGTGGTATGAAATGATCTTCTCAGTTTTAAGAGGAAGCGGAAAAAGATAAGTGATTCTCTTACTTTCATCTCTCTCTTATCAATTATCTTCTTTTCTTTTATAAACTTAACTCGGGAACAAAACGTAATAGATCCTCTAATATTTAAGTTATATATTTAAACCCCAAGTACCAAAAATACAAAAAACAATTGATTTAAACTTTTAAACCCAAAACTTAAGGTAAACCCTCAAACCAAACGGGCCTTGATTGTGTGTCAAAAGGTGGATCTCTTAATTTCATTTTTTTTATATCAAATTAAGGTTCTTGCCTTCACTATTTGGAGTTTGGATAAGGTTTTGGTTGCTCGAGTAGATGTGCTTGTAACATCCTTAATATATGGATCATAATATTAAACACATGAAAGTTCGTACCAAAATACCAAAATTTAATAATATTTTCAACAAAAACTTTTTATGTAGTCTTCTTTTGATGAAAAACTGACATATTATAAGTAATCATTTCAACAAAAGTTGAAATTTAAATAAAGATATATTGGATCATGTAGATGCAATAATTTGCACCCGAGATATGAATGAGAAGTTCGGGTCTTCAAGGGTGTTCGGATCTACTTACGTGCTCTGAACGTCGAAGAACTTCATACCTCCTCCTAAGTCTTGAGTTGTGATGTTCATAGCATGTATTATAAAAGATGAGCTGTTATTTTATAAATTTTTATATAGAGAGAATAGAGAGATAGAGAGAAAAATGAGTTATTCTTCGAGGTTCAGAGCATAGTAGACAGAGAGAAAAATAAGTTGTTCCTACTCTTATCATAAAACATTTCACACCTCCTATCTTTAATGTTGTGTTCTTAAGATGGATATACAAGAGAAAGGAAAAGTAAAGGAAAGAAATTGAAAAGACATGTGTTTTCAAGATTTTTTTTATGAGAAAAAAAAAGAAAAGAAATGGGAGGAAGTGGAAAGAAGATATAGAATTTTTGTTGTATAAAATGATCTTCTCACTTTTAAGAGGAAGCGAAAAAAGATAAGTGATTCTCTTACTTTCATGTCTCTCTTATCTATTATCTTCTTTTCTTTTATAAACTTAACTCGGGAACAAAACGTAATAGATCCTCTCAAATTTAAATTATATATTTAAACCCCAAGTTTCAAAAATACAAAAAACAATTGATTTAAACTTTTATGTAACATCCTTAATATATGGATCATAATATTAAACACATGAAAGTTCGTACCAAAATACCAAAATTTAACAATATTTTCAACAAAAACTTTTTATGTAGTCTTCTTTTGATAAAAAAACTGAGATATTATAAGTAATCATTTCAACAAAAGTTGAAATTTAAATAAAGATATATTGGATCATGTAGATGCAATAATTTGGACCCGAGATATGAATGAGAAGTTCGGGTCTTCAAGGGTGTTCGGATCTACTTACGTGCTCTGAACGTCGAAGAACTTCATACCTCCTCCTAAGTCTTGAGTTGTGATGTTCATAACATGTATTATAAAAGATGAGTTGTTATTTTATAAATTTTTATATAGAGAGAGAATAGAGAGATAGAGAGAAAAATGAGTTATTCTTCGAGGTTCAGAGCACAGTAGATAGAGAGAAAAATAAGTTGTTCCCACTCTTATCATAAAACCTCTCACACCTCCTATCTTTAATGTTGTGTTCTTGAGATGGATATACAAGAGAAAACAAAATTAAAGGAAGGAAATTGAAAAAACATGTGTTTTCAAGATTTATTTTTATGAGAAAAAGAAAAGAAAAGAAATGGGGGGTAGTGGAAAGAAGATATAGTGTTTTTGTTGTATGAAATCTTCTTCTCACTTTTAAGAGGAAGCGGAAAAAGATAAGTGATTCTCTTACTTTCATCTCTCTCTTATCAATTATCTTCTTCTCTTTTATAAACTTAACTCGGGAACAAAACTTAATAGATCCTCTAATTTTTAAGTTATATATTTAAACCCCAAGTACCAAAAATACAAAAAACAATTGATTTAAAGTTTTAAACCCAAAACATAAGGTAAACCCTCAAACCAAACGGTCCTTGATGGTGTGTCAAAAGGTGGATCTATTAATTTCATTTTTTTTTAATATAAAATTAAGGTTCTTGCCTTCACTATTTGGAGTTTGGATAAGGTTTTGGTTGCTCGAGTAGATGTGCTTGTAACATCTTTAATATATGGATCATAATATTAAACACATGAAAGTTCGTACCAAAATACCAAAATTTAATAATCATTTCAACAAAAACTTTTTATGTAGCCTTCTTTTGACGAAAAACTGAGATATTATAAGTAATCATTTCAACAAAAGTTGAAATGTAAATAAAAATATATTGGATCATGTAGATGCAATAATTTGCACCCGAGATATGAATGAGAAGTTCGGGTCTTCAAGGATGTTCGGATCTACTTAGGTATTCTGAACGTCGAAGAACTTCATACCTCCTCCTAAGTCTTGAGTTGTGATGTTCATAACATGTATTATAAAAGATAAGTTGTTATTTTATAAATTTTTATATAGAGAGAATAGAGAGATAGAGAGAAAAATGAGTTATTCTTCGAGGTTCAGAGCATAGTAGATAGAGAGAAAAATAAGTTGTTCCCACTCTTATCATAAAACCTTTCACACCTCCTGTCTTTAATGTTGTGTTCTTGAGATGGATATACAAGAGAAAGGAAAAGTAAATGAAAGAAATTGAAAAAACATGTGTTTTCAAGATTTTTTTTAGGAGAAAGAAAAGAAAATAAATGGGAGGAAGTGGAAAGAAGATAGAGTATTTTTGTTGTATAAAATGTTCTTCTCTCTTTTAAAAGGAAGCGAAAAAAGATAAGTGATTCTCTTACTTTCATGTCTTTCTTATCTATTATCTTCTTTTCTTTTATAAACTTAACTCGGGAACAAAACGTAATAGATCCTCTAATATTTAAATTATATATTTAAACCCCAAGTATCAAAAATACAAAAAAACAATTGATTTAAACTTTTAAACCCAAAACTTAAGGTAAACCCTCAAACCAAACGGGCCTTGATGGTGTATCAAAAGGTGGATCTCTTAATTTCATTTTTTTATATCAAATTAAGGTTCTTGCCTTCACTATTTGGAGTTTGGATAAGGTTTTGGTTGCTCGAGTCGATGTGCTTGTAACATCTTTAATATATGGATCATAATATTAAACAAATGAATGTTCGTACCAAAATACCAAAAGTTAATAATCATTTCAACAAAAACTTTTTGTGTAGTCTTCTTTTGACGAAAAACTGAGATATTATAAGTAATCATTTCAACAAAAGTTGAAATGTAAATAAAGATATATTGGATCATGTAGATGCAATAATTTGCACCCGAGATATGAAGGAGAAGTTCGGGTCTTCAAGGGTGTTCGGATCTACTGATGTGCTCTGAACCTCGAAGAACTTCATACCTCCTCCTAAGTCTTGAGTTGTGATGTTCATAACATGTATTATAAATGATTAACTATTATGTTATAAATTTTTATATAGAGAGAATAGAGAGATAGAGAGAAAAATGAGTTATTCTTCGAGGTTTAGAGCACAGTAGATAGAGAGAAAAATAAGGTGTTCCCACTCTTATCATAAAACCTCTCACACCTCCTATCTCTAATGTTGTGTTGTTGAGATGGATATACAAGAGAAAGGAAAAGTAAAAGAAAGAAATTGAAAAAACATGTGTTTTCAAGATATTTTTTTTTTGAGAAAAAAAAAAGAAAAGAAATGGGAGGAAGTGGAAAGAAGATATAGTGTTTTTATTGTATAAAATGTTCTTCTCACTTTTAAGAGGAAGCGGAAAAAGATAAGTGATTCTCTTACTTTCATTTCTCTCTTATCTATTATCTTCTTTTCTTTTATAAACTTAACTCTGGAACAAAACGTAATAGATCATCTAATATTTATGTTATATATTTAAACCCCAAGTACCAAAAATATAAAAAACAATTGATTTAAAGTTTTAAACCCAAAACTTAAGGTAAACCCTCAAACCAAACGGGCCTTGATGGTGTGTTAAAAGGTGGATCTCTTAATTTCATTTTTTATATCAAATTAAGGTTCTTGACTTCACTATTTGGAGTTTGGGTAAGGTTTTGGTTGCTCGAGTAGATGTGCTTGTAACATCTTTAATATATGGATCATAATATTAAACACATGAAAGTTCGTACCAAAATTCCAAAATTTAATAATCATTTCAACAAAAACTTTTTGTGTAGTCTTTGTTTGACGAAAAATTGAGATATTATAAGTAATCATTTCAAGAAAAGTTGAAATGTAAATAAAGATATATTGGATCATGTAGATGCAATAATTTGCACCCGAGATATTAAGGATAATTTCGGGTCTTCAAAGATGTTCGGATCTACTGACGTGCTCTGAACCTCGAAGAACTTCATACATCCTCCTAAGTCTTGAGTTTTGATAAGAAAGGTAATACACATTAGCCTCGCCCTGGATGTTTAGTCCTAGACCCCGCTCTGGTGTGAGAATGAGTATGGATGATATGAGTGAAGTATGAAGTATTAAGTAACTATGATAATATAAGTGCTCGTTCGGTTCGGAGTAGTTCCTCCCAAGAATATCATGCCTCTCAACTGTGAACCGTTGAGGTTATTTATACTACTTACCTATTCCGAGAATTAAGTATGGCTTGATGGGCCTGTTCGTACAACCCAATTACTTAGGACAGCGACTTATAGCTTGACAACTAGTGACGAACCTTTAGTTCGTCCTTCTACTTTATTACTTGGTATCGTCCTTTTGTAATCCCTTTATATTGTCCTTTTGTATCGTCATTTTAGATCGTATTTCTAGATCGTCCTTTTGTATCGTTATTTTAGATCGTCATTCTGGATCGTCCTTTCGTATCGTCAGTGGATCACTCATTGGTTCGTCAGTGGATCACATTATGGTTCGTCATGGGAAACGGATCTTTAGAGACCCGATACACCGTAAGATCATAGCAATGGTATTTAAAATTACAATGTGTGTGAATTGGTGTGTTAGTGTGTATGATAAAGAGAAGAGAGAATTATCTTTAAACAAATTTTGATTCAACAGAGTTGTGTGCTAAATGTGGTTTCAAAAATAAAACAAATGCCTCCACTATTTATAGTGTTAGAGGCAAGAATGAAAAATGGCACTCTAGCCCATGGACTTTCCCATGTGATTAGATTTCTTATTCCTAACAATCTCCCTTTAGGAATCTATGTGTTGGGCCAATTTAGTGCCTAATGGTCTCTGGTTAAGATTTGAACATAAATTAGTCTAAGTAAAGAAGACTCTCAGATAATGAAAATCAAAGAGCAACTTAAGAAGACTCGCTGATAATGAAATTAGCGTGCAACTTCAGCAAAGTTCAAGTCATAGACATCATCAAGGAATTCAAAGATTACTTGAATACATACTCACTAGTTGATGTGGGTCAACCAGTATGTAGAAGAAACTTACGGTGAAGGATAAAGGTTCATCATGGGTTGACAATACCCTAATAAACCTCTTAGCTCTTTGACTAGCAACAAAGCATAGCTCTTATTCCCTGAAGCATTTAGGCGGGTCTTTTCAAAGATGCAATTGAGTGGAATAAAGTGCATTTTAGATAAAAGTCAATCAAGTACGAGGTGGTGAAAGACAACGAATAGTTGGCAGAACTTTTCACTAAAGTACGCTTGACGGGTTTCCAAAAATAGAAGCATTAAATGAAATATGTACTTTATTGTACTTATTTCATAGGATGCTTGACACGTATTACCAAACCCCACAATGTGACTTCCTTGTACCTAGTTGATGTGTCGTTGTATAGGTGATTATTCCTTATCAAGTTTTAAATTTATATTTTGCCGACTTAACCTATAACAACACTAACGGGCAGTGTACCCGATCAATGTAGCCTAGTTGGTAAGTAGGGTGTCGATCACTAAGAGTG
>LBNU01012433.1:90177-111118 GCA_014162995.1 Artemisia annua
CTTCTTGGATCGCTGGCGCGTTATTTGCATAACGGATGGTCACCAAGTTACACACCAGATCGATGGCGCGTTAGTCGATTAATCTAATACTCGGATGGTCACTACCTTATTCATACATTTGACATTCTTACTTAGCCATTACCATATCCGGATGCTCGAAAGCTAACAACGAATACGATAATACGGTTGGGTATGGATAATAGTTGGGATAAAATTGGTGTAAAATAAAAATAAACAAAACAAATAGATTAAGTCCTAATGTGTGGTTAATTACTTTCCCAACCATCCCATGAATAAGACACATATCATTGACTAACTCACGCTTTGACACTTGAAACTCACGCTTTGGGTAGACACGAATTAGACTCAATAACATCTCAATCAAAGAATAAACCTTAGTTGGAGTTCCCATAACGGCCAACTCTCTTGCAATCAATATATATAGTACAACAAATAGTGGCCATATGAACCACTTACATAACTTCACATCTTTGGTTTATCAATCTTACCAACTTCTTCTTTCTTTTTCTTTTCTCTTTTTCTCTTTTTTTTTCTTTTTTCTTTTTTCGATTTTTTTTAATAAATAACTAATGGTGTAAAATTTCACCACTTCACCATCACAAAAAATCTTCATAATTTCATATATAAAAAATAATAGTGAAAGTAGTAAACACACGAAAAATAAACTAAAAATTATACAATATGTACTTTCACTTCCCATTGCATTGTGCAATCCCCGACCTAACCATAGATAATAATTACGCACACGAACACAGGAAATGTGGGGAAATACACTTTTACCAAAAGCAACTAACCACGGACTTAAATCTACATGGTAGGCTAAGGTGTAAGGGTGTAACGAAACATTTTAACAAAGGTGTAAGAAACGAAAGGAATGGCTCTGAGGGTTTTTCTAGGGTATCTTACTCTAAAAATAAGAGTAAACAAAAGGGTTTATACGGGGGTTAACTAACCAGTGTAGTTAGTTAATATCACATAACATGTATAGGCTTTTTGGGTGTAATCCTAAAAATTTACCAAGTTAGACAAGTCACTCCAATTATATCAATAATACTCATTATTGTGGTCTCGAATAGTATACAAGCCAAGTTCTAAAGTTTACAAGTCACCGGCACACTAAAGTTTTTAATTTTTGGAAAAATAAAGTTATGTGTGCGGTTATGTAATTTAGAGTTAAACAAAAACATGCTAAAAAAATTTTAAATTTTGATAAATTAAGCGCATTTTAAGCATATTTTGAAAAATTTGGGACAAGTAAGCGTTCTAATTCTCCATCCCCTCACTTAAGCTAAACAACGTCCTCGTTGTTCGTATTGAAAGTTAAAAACTTGGAAAATAAAAGAATTAGAACGTAGAAACTCCCCTGAGATTAGCTCGGTATGATCCTCCATTATGCGTTATTGAGCAAAATCTACTTTCTTGTGGATGAGAAACGTTTAAGCTCAATGTATGATGTTTCCACAGAAAGTACATGAATCAATTATACCACCAAGACTTTAACACACCTGAGTTAAGAAGGTTCAAACTTGCATAATTCATTAGTAGTTAGTCAAAATAAAACCTAAAAAATAAAAAATAAAAAATCATCAGGTCAGTCGATACGCCGCATCCTATGGAAGAGGATGCGCCGTATCGAGTCTGGAATTAATACGAATCAGAATAAAAGATGCGTCGCATCCTTAAACAGGAATGCGCCACATTAAATAAACTGACAGAATGTTCAAAAAGAAAATAAAAATGCAAAAAAGTAAAATGATATGACCTGTGCAGATGATACGCCGCATCCTATGATGGAGATGCGCCGCATCTTCTGCAGGTCTGACAGACTCGACACAAACAGAAAAATAAGATAAAAATCCGGGTTGTCTCCCGGTCAGCACTTTTCTTTATTTCAAAGTCTTCAAATGTTCAGCTCTTATATTGTTCTCGTTACGTGCCACCCTTCTTCCTTGATTCGAAAGATGTCGTAATAAACTTGCGTAACGTTTTCTTCAGTTCGGGTAAGCTCATTGAATTCAGTAATCTTGATAGCAACATATTCTTCCGATGGTCCAAAGGAGTACTTAATTACCTCAAATTTTTCAGCGGTAAAGGTTGGAGGCTCTTGATATGGTATCCTGAGAAGTTGACATTTTCGTTTCTTGAGTGATTCTATTTTCTCGTTGACAAAGTTAGACTCTTGATTACAAACTAGATAATCCTCAAGTCCATTTGTGAGTTCATTATCATTTTCTTTAATTGATTCCGGAACGTCATCCTCAACATCTTCAATAGGATGATAACTATCCTCACTACTTGATTCGTAATCACTCTGAAGTTTTTCCCATTCTTTCTGAAGTCTCCATTGTAATCTTTGGTCAAGCTTTGTATAATCGTCAAAACTCCTATGCACCCATTCCCAAAACGTCATGTCCTTAGGTTCTCGAAGTTCCTTAAGTCCTTCGATTCTTGACTTCTCTTGTAAAGCTTCATTTTTCCTCTCACCATCTTCAACCAAGTCATACCAACTGTAATCTGCAAAGCTTATATCGCTTCCATTTTGTGTCATGCCAATTAAGTTACCCATACCAATTGTAATCTGCAAAGCTTATATCGCTTCCGTTTTGTGTCATGCCAATTAAGTTACCTCCATTACAGATTCCATCGTTCCTCCAGTCACAGCTTGGCCATTCACAAGTCCCGTCCTTGAAGCGAATGGGCTCGCAGCTATGTACTAATTCATCGTAAAATACTGATTTATTGGAAACCCACGGAATTTGATCATTCCATTCATATAACCAAGTATTCTTGAATGCATCAAAAGTTTTGAATCCAGGTAAGTCTCCAGTAAGCACATCAGTATCAATTTTTAACAAATAGAATTGCTAGTTCTATATGAAGTGTATATCATTAAACCTTTCTCGTTGGATCGCATTATATCAGCCAGTAAACCCTTAATGATTACTTATGATTATCCTATTTATCTAAAGACATCAGCTAAATAGGCGAGGAACAGGTATGGTAGCCCAGAAGACTCAGCTAAACACAGAGGTAATCAATGCACTAATACAAGTCACCAAAGACATCATCATATAGACTTTAATTAATGGGAAAGCAATATTATGGGGTGCAGTCTGGTGGCCGATGTCAGCCCATCAATCCTGATGAACTAAAGCTTACTAATACAATAAAAAAAAAACTACTTAACATAAGTAATTAAAACGAATACCGAGCAACCAATCGAATTAGGAACACATCAAAACATCAAATAATCATAAACTTGGCTAACACATAAGAGTGTTAGCCCATAATCTCTGTAACAAAGCACAATAACATAATCATAATGAATAGAGTATTAAACATAATGAATATGATGCGTTGACAATGATTGGAGATGTTCTTCAAGGATAATTAGGTCTTCAAGGTTGATCTTCTGTTGTTTGGAGGGTCTTTGATCGTCTGGGAATGGCCCTAAGGGTTCCTAAGGATAACCTAATTCGTGAATGAGACTGGTATTTATAGATTCTGAAATAGGGGTCGATACGGCGCATCTAGAGAGTTAGATGCGCCGCATCTATAAGTAAACGTAGCCTCCATGTCTGAAACTGATCCGATATGGCATAACTAGATTTCTGATATGGAGCATCACCCAATATGGCGCATCTAAAGATGCAATGAGCCGTATCTCCTTCAGCATCAGATAGATCTCCTTTTTCTCTTCGCGTGGCCTTTTGAACGGGTTAAAACGGAGTCCGGATGAAGATTTTACGACCAAAATACGAAAGCATCTTCAAGTGTCGACTTGTGATCTTTGACTTCTTCTTTAAGCTTCTAATTTTCACTTGATTTCTTGGTAAGGATTGTATATGGCCAATACGGTGCATCGGATTGGTCCGATGCGGCGTATCAAGGTAACTTCACGTGGGGTCCAAGATTATTATATTCCAGAATATTCGTACACCGCCTTTAGATGGGTGTATCTTCAATCTCTTATGCGGCGCATGTTCTCTTATATCTTGGATCATCTTTGGTGAAATCTTGAGATTGATACGCCGTATGTCTAGAATGTAATACGGCGTATCTGGAGTAGAACAAGTTAGGTTTTCCTCGTTGACCAAAGTTTCATATACGGCGCATGGTATAAATCCATGCGGTGCATGCTTCAAAGTCAGGCAATGGTCTTCATATTCGTCTAAGTCTTATTATACGGCGCATCTATCAAGAATGATGCGGCGTATTCTTCGTCAGTTTAGTAGACTTTTCCATCTTGATCCATTTTGCTCCAATTTACGTCCAAAATAGCTAACTTTCACCAAATGCTTGTTTCTAACTGAGAATTACAAAAGTAAGCGATTAAGTATCGATTCCCATATAAAATAATACAAAACAAGCAATATACATAGGATAAGTGATGCTAATAAAATGTACTTATTTGATGTCATCAAATATCCCCCCACTTGAACTTTACTTGTCCCCAAGTAAACCTTAGATTTAAACTTATGAAAATGTATCCTAAACAATTGTCTAGGATTTTTATAGTTAAGCATTTATTTGTTCAATCTCAATTACACAACCAAACACCTCACGAAATAGGAAAATGAAATCACTCAAATCACTCAACTAATCTATGTGGTAACATTTTAGTAATTCGCTCAATTGCTCGGTCGTGACGAGTATTCTATCATAAGCTTGGCAAGGATACACATCTCCACCACTAAAACTAAGGATTGACAAGTCTAAAGCGGTAAAAAGGGGTTTTGAGGCTTAGGGGTTAAACTTAGCTTTGTTCAAACATCTCCTGCATAAACTTAGTAGATCGCTAGCGCGAGTCCTCAACGCCTCAAATAATGGATGGTCACTAGTGTGCTTCTTGGATCGCTGGCGCGTTATTTGCATAACGGATGGTCACCAAGTTACACACCAGATCGCTGGCGCGTTAGTCGATTAATCTAATACTCGGATGGTCACTACCTTATTCATACATTTGACATTCTTACTTAGCCATTACCATATCCGGATGCTCGAAAGCTAACAACGAATACGATAATACGGTTGGGTATGGATAATAGTTGGGATAAAAATTGGTGTAAAATAAAAATAAACAAAACAAATAGATTAAATCCTAATGTGTGGTTAATTACTTTCTCAACCATCCCATGAATAAGACACATATCATTGACTAACTCACGCTTTGACACTTGAAACTCACGCTTTGGGTAGACACGAATTAGACTCAATAATATCTCAATCAAAGAATAAACCTTAGTTGGAATTCCCATAACGGCCAACTCTCTTGCAATCCATATATATAGTACAACAAATAGTGGCCATATGAACCACTTACATAACTTCACATCTTTGGTTTATCAATCTTACCAACTTCTTCTTTCTTTTTCTTTTCTCTTTTTCTCTTTTTCTCTTTTTTTTTCTTTTTTTGATTTTTTTTAATAAATAACTAATGGTGCAAAATTTCACCACTTCACCATCACAAAAAATCTTCATAATTTCATAGATAAAAAATAATAGTGAAAGTAGTAAACACACGAAAAATAAACTAAAAATTATACAATATGTACTTTCACTTCCCATTGCATTGTGCAATCCCGGACCTAACCATAGATAATAATTACGCACACGAACACAAGAAACGTGGGGAAATACACTTTTACCAAAAGCAACTAACCACGGACTTAAATCTACATGGTAGGCTAAGGTGTAAGGGTGTAACGAAACATTTTAACAGAGGTGTAAGAAACGAAAGGAATGGCTCTGAGGGTTTTTCTAGGGTACCTTACTCTAAAAAAGATAGTAAACAAAAGGGTTTATACGGGGGTTAACTAACCAGTGTAGTTAGTTAATATCACATAACATGTATAGGATTTTTGGGTGTAATCCTAAAAATTTACCAAGTTAGACAAGTCACTCCAATTATATCAATAATACTCATTATGGTGGTCTCGAATAGTATACAAGCCAAGTTCTAAAGTTTACAAGTCACCGGCACACTAAAGTTTTTAATTTTTGGAAAAATAAAGTTATGTGTGCGGTTATGTAATTTAAACTTAAACAAAAACATGCTAAGAAAATTTTAAATTTTGATAAATTAAGCGCATTTTAAGCATATTTTGAAAAATTTGGGACAAGTAAGCGTTCTAATTCTCCATCCCCTCACTTAAGCTAAACAACGTCCTCGTTGTTCGTATTGAAAGTTAAAAACTTGGAAAATAAAAGAATTAGAACGTAGAAACTCCCCTGAGATTAGCTCGGTATGATCCTCCATTATGCGTTATTGAGCAAAATCTACTTTCTTGTGGATAAGAAACGTTTAAGCTCAATGTATGATGTTTCCACAGAAAGTACATGAATCAATTATACCACCAAGACTTTAACACACCTGAGTTAAAGAAGGTTTAAACTTGCATAATTCATTAGTAGTTAGTCAAAATAAAACCTAAAAAATAAAAAATCATTAGGTCAGTCGATACGCCGCATCCTATGGAAGAGGATGCGCCGTGTCGAGCCTGGAATTAATACGAATCAGAATAAAAGATGCGTCGCATCCTTAAACAGGAATGCGCCACATTAAATAAACTGACAGAATGTTCAAAAAGAAAATAAAAATGCAGAAAAGTAAAATGATATGACCTGTGCAGATGATACGCCGCATCCTATGATGGAGATGCGCCGCATCTTCTACAGGTCTGATAGACTCGACACAAACAGAAAAATAAGATAAAAATCCGGGTTGTCTCCCGGTCAGCACTTTTCTTTATTTCAAAGTCTTCAAACGTTCAGCTCTTATATTGTTCTCGTTACGTGCCACCCTTCTTCCTTGATTCGAAAGATGTCGTAATAAACTTGCGTAACGTTTTCTTCAGTTCGGGTAAGCTCATTGAATTCAGTAGTCTTGATAGCAGCATATTCTTCCGATGGTCCAAAGGAGTACTTAATTACCTCAAATTTTTCAGCGGTAAAGGTTGGAGGCTCTTGATATGGTATCCCGAGAAGTTGACATTTTCGTTTCTTGAGTGATTCTATTTTCTCGTTGACAAAGTTAGACTCTTGATTACAAACTAGATAATCCTCAAGTCCGTTTGTGAGTTCATTATCATTTTCTTTAATTGATTCCGGAACGTCATCCTCAACATCTTCAATAGGATGATAACTATCCTCACTACTTGATTCGTAATCGCTCTGAAGTTTTTCCCATTCTTTCTGAAGTCTCCATTGTAATCTTTGGTCAAGCTTTGTATAATCGTCAAAACTCCTATGCACCCATTCCCAAAATGTCATGTCCTTAGGTTCTCGAAGTTCCTTAAGTCCTTCGATTCTTGACTTCTCTTGTAAAGCTTCGTTTTTCCTCTCACCATCTTCAACCAAGTCATACCAACTGTAATCTGCAAAGCTTATATCGCTTCCGTTTTGTGTCATGCCAATTAAGTTACCTCCATTACAGATTCCATCGTTCCTCCAGTCACAGCTTGGCCATTCACAAGTCCCGTCCTTGAAGTGAATGGGCTCGCAGCTATGTACTAATTCATCGTAAAATACTGATTTATTGGAAACCCACGGAATTTGATCATTGCATTCATATAACCAAGTATTCTTGAATGCATCAAAAGTTTTGAATCCAGGTAAGTCTCCAGTAAGCACATCAGTATCAATTTTTAACAAATAGTTAAATTCGTTAAACTCCTTGCAAAGAGGGGACTCATAATCAAATAGGTTTGTTTCAATTCTGAACAATTCACCCTCCTCGTTATCAATTTCCTCTTCATAATTCCCTGCTCTCCAGTAAGTCCAGAGTTCATTCTTCGGAGATGAGCTCATTTTTTCAGGGTAACGAAACTTAGATTTCAACCAACAGGCGAATTCAGGGCTAAACTGTTCCAAAAACTTTATTTTAAGCTCAACCCAACTAGATTCCCTAGGTTCCTTATTTAGCTAGCACATAGCTTCCCCAACAAGTGTATATGGAAAGACTAGAAGCATGAATCGGTTATAGGTCATATTCTTCGTCTTGTAGAGGTTAGCAACTTCGAGGAATCTGTCCATGTGTTTATTGGCATCTTGATTTTCAAACCCGAAAAAGATATTTTCTTGTAATGTTTTGAGAAATTGTCCCTTCAACTCAAACTTTGACTTGTCGTCAAACTTTGGTCTAGCAATCCCTGAACTGTAGTCTGATCGGGTTTTGTTCATGTATTCTTCCATCGTAGTTGCTTCTGTCATTGTTTCTATTTCTACTTCCTCTTCTTCTTGCTCAGAAAAATAATCAAGCTCAAACGAACTTGACTGGTCAAAGCTTGTTGTGTTGGAAAGCTTTTTAAGCGAATGAAAAGCTCGTTCAGGTTCTTCGTAAGGTGTAATTAAGTTCTTTGTTGAACTTCTGGCCATGCACTACCTGAAATCATCACAAAAGCATCAGTAGGGTATGTTCAAGAAAGTAAAATATCAAGAAATTAGCAATGAAATCGGAATACGAAGAATTAAAAGTTGCTGATATCTGCAGGTGATGCGCCGTATCTTATTACGTTAAAATTAAAATCAGACTTTTACTCAGAAAATCGATACGCCGCTTTTGAATAAGGATGCGCCGTATCTTATTAAATGTCAAAAATCGATTATACTTATAAAATTTAAATGCGCCGTATAAGCAGAAGCTAATGCGCCGTATTTTAGTTATGCTTAAAAATACAAGATTTTTGATTCAGTAAATGTGTTGTATCGATAAAAATCGATGCGTCGCTTCTGTTTAATTAATTCAAAAACTGTTTTTAATTAAATATAAAATACGCCGTATCTGTGAAAACAGATGCGTCGTATGGCGTTAGGGTTTCGAAAAATTTCTTTTTAAAAACAGAATACGCCGTATCTACGGGATAGATGCGCCGTACTCGAATTATTAAACACGTTGTATTTTAAAAATAAAGCGCAATACGCCGTATCTGAGGATCAGATGCGCAGTATTGTTTGTATCAGCACAATACAACGACAGTAGTTAATGCAGAAAATAAAGAAAAATAAAAATAAAAATAAAAATACAGAAAATAAAATAAAACAAAAAATATGCAAATTATACAATGAATGCAATCTAACTAATATACAATAAAATTAGTGGTTAGAATCTAAAAACCTAATAAAAAGAAAAATGTAATTAAATTACTAATCAAATTAACAGATAATAACAATTCACTCCCCGGCAGCGGCGCCAAAAACTTGATGTGTCGTTGTATAGGTGATTATTCCTTATCAAGTTTTAAATTTATATTTTGCCGACTTAACCTATAACAACACTAACGGGCAGTGTACCCGATCAATATAGCCTAGTTGGTAAGCAGGGTGTCGATCACTAAGAGTGGATTTCTAATGTACTAATTCTAAAGGTATTCGACTCTACTAAATTAACCTAAACTAATGCAAAGGGGTTCAGCCTGAGAGACTGGCACAGGTTTGGTCTTATATTAAACTAATTAAACTAAACAAACAATAGAAGTTATGAAGATACAAATAGACAAGAAGAATGTGTTAACCAAGTTTCGTCGTAAATGATTAAGTTTTGATGAATTTCTAAGACATGCAGTGACGGTGCTCACGACTAGGCGCAATCAATCCTACCTCTCGTATACCTAGAGTCTAGATTCCATTCAATTAACCCTATCACAATTAATAGGAATCCACATAAAGCTGCTTAATAATTACTTTGTTTATGAATAAATAGCTTGTCACTTGTTTTATTGCTAGTTCTATATGAAGTGTATATAATTAAACCTTTCTTGTTGGATCGCATTATATCGGCGAGTAAACCCTTAATTATTACTTATGATTATCCTATTTATCTAAAGACATCAGCTAAATAGGCGAGGAACGGGTATGGTAGCCCAGAAGACTCAGCTAAACACAGAGGTAATCAATGCACTAATACAAGTCACTAAAGACATCATCATATAGACTTTAATTGATGGGAAAGCAATATTAAGGGGTACGGTCTGGTGGCCGATGTCAGCCCATCAATCATAATGAATTAAAGCTTACTAATACAATAAAACAAAACTAATTAACATAAGTAATTAAAATAAAGACTGAGCAACCAATCAAATTAGGAACACATCAAAACATCAAATAATCATAAACTTGGCTAACACATAAGAGTGTTAGCCCATAATCTCTGTAACAAAGCACAATAACATAATCATAATGAATAAAGTATTAAACATAATGAATATGATGCGTTGACAATGATTGTAGATGTTCTTCAAGGATAATTAGGTCTTCAAGGTTGATCTTCTGTTGTTTGGAGGGTCTTTGATCGTCTGGGAATGGCCCTAAGGGTTCCCAAGGATACCCTAATTCGTGAATGAGCCCGGTATTTATAGATTCTGAAATCGGGGTCAATACGGCGCATCTAGAGAGTTAGATGTGCCGCATCTATAAGTAAACGTAGCCTCCAAGTCTGAAACGGATCCGATATGGCGTATCTAGAATTCTGATATGGAGCATCACCCAATACGGTGCATCTAAAGATGCAATGTGCCGTATCTCCTTCAGCATCAGACAGATCTCCTTTTTCTCTTCGCGTGGCATTTTGAACGGGTTAAAACGGAGTCCAGATGAAGATTTTTTTGCCAAAATACGAAAGCATATTCAAGTATCGACTTGTAATCTTTGACTTCTTCTTTAAGCTTCTAATCTTCACTTGATTTCTTGGTAAGGATTGTATATGGCCAATACGGCGCATTGGATTGGTCCGATGCGGCGTATCAAGGTAACTTCGCGTGGGGTCCTATTCCAGAATATTCGTACACCGCCTTTAGATGCGGTGTATCTTCAATCTCTTATGCGGCGCATGTTCACTTATATCTTGGATCATCTTTGGTGAAATCTTGAGATTGATACGCCGTATATCTAGAATGTACTACGGGTATCTGTAGTAAAACAAGTTGGGTTTTCCTCTTTGACCAAAGTTTCATATACGGAGCATGGTATAAATCCATGCGGCGCATGCTTCAAAGTTAGGCAATGGTCTTCATATTCGTCTAAGTCTTGTTATATGGCGCATCTATCAAGAATGATGCCGCGTATTCTTCGTCAGTTTAGTAGACTTTTCCATCTTGATCCATTTTGCTCCAATTTACATCCAAAATAGATAACTTTCACCAAATGCTTGTTTCTAACTGAGAATTACAAAAGTAAGCGATTAAGTATCAATTCCCATATAAAATAATACAAAACAAGCAATATACATAGGATAAGTGATGCTAATAAAATGTATTTATTTGATGTCATCACTAGTATAAAAGGAATTTTGGTCGAGAGTAAATGCACCACATCACATGCTTATTGTCGAATTTATGGAAGTGCATTTACTCTCCTTGAACTTATGTCACGTCCCTGATCCTATCAGTGAGACTTGAAAGTTCACTTGCAAACTTAGTTGTCTAAGTTTGCTCGATCAGAGAGTTATCTTTACATTGTCATTCAATTAAGTGCTTGATTAGAGAGTTGATTCATAATGATGGTCCACCACCTCCATCTGGTGGTGGTGGTAGTGGTGCTTTATTGAACTTTAATATTCCAAGCAATGACCTTCCACAATTCCTAGATTTAAGGGGGAGCTCATGTTACTCTGGTCCCTTTACTAGGTGTGGACGATTTTCTACACTGGAAGGATAGATTCTTGGTCTATCTTAATCGACTAGAACCTTTTCTTCTTGATGTTCTAGAAAGTGGTCCATTCATACCCGAAGCATTCATCCTTTACACCTATATACTTTTTGGCTAAGCCACAAAAACAATGGTCTCTTGAGGATAGAAAACATGCTAATCAAGATAGTAGGTTAAAAAGTATTATTATTTCAGCCCTTCCAAAGGATACCATGAAATTTGTCATAAGGTGTAAGACTGCCAAAGAAATATGGAATGATTTTATCTTAGGTCATGAAGGACCCTCTGAAACCATGGATACTAAGATTGCAGCCCTAAGGTTAAAATTCAATGCCTTTAAGGCACTTAATGGTGAAAAGGTTGAAAAAACTTACACAAAGCTGGAAACTTATTGAATAACCTTTTCGGACAAAGGTGTCAACATTCATCAAGTTGAGGTCAATGCTAACTGTGTCAACAGCAAGCCTAGAAAGTGGCTGAGTCTGAATCAGACTCAGAGGGCCAACAATTCTATCGAAAATGATAGTATGGCCCCACTTTTTGGCAAGTACAACTATAAAGAGGAATTGATTGATCAAATATATGAACCTGCAACCAAGAAAGTTCTCTATAGACCTCTATGTCAACTACTTTGTTTTCTCTCATGTTCAAGTCCCTGATAGTGATTCTGATATAGAATAAGACACAAGAAGCAATCAAAAATTCCCCGATGATCTAAACTATGAGTTTAAAGACAAAGCCCTTCTAGCAAATCAGAGGCGGTTCTACAAGCGATCAGGGAGAGTGGGGTACAACTAGGCAACAATAGACAAGTATAAAGAGACTTGTTTCAGATGTGGAAGGGCATGGCACTTTCAAAAACATTGTCCAAACAACAAAACCTCCTCACCTTCATATCCCTTAAAACCCAAATATCAATCAAAATCATCATATACTCCCAATCACTCCAAGGATTTTGATAAACCTAAAAAGGATTACAGAGCCATATGCAAAGGAAAGAAAGTTGAATTAGCTCTTCTTACTCAGAAACTTTCATCCTCAAACAACAAGGGTAAAGAGAAAGAAGATAAGGGGTTGATGGATGAAACATATGATTGAGATATGGAAGAACTAAAGAGAAAACTTGGATGTAGTAATTAGGATTTTCACTCGTTGCCCAACTTGCATGACCCATCGATATTGTAGTTTCTTATTAATTGAGGGAGTAACATATACCCGTGGATTGTTGTTGAACCGCAAAACATGATCAGAAAGAGTAGAACCGTGAAAGACATCTCTTCCAATAGCAATGCCTACAAAATATGATCACGACAATGATATTATATTATTATACCGTATATACAAAACTTAGGAAGCCACGATGCCTTAGAATGCAATAAAATTACCCAAACCCATCTAGATAGTAGCATTCGCTACAGAAAGCATATCATATCTTCTTGACCTTCATACTCCATTTGTTGAATTAAAAGTTTCTTAGTCACTAATTTGTTAATAAGGAAGATGTTCAAGATAGCCATTATAATGATTGATATTCAGAAATTTGTAACAACTTGCTTGCATAATTTCAAACCAGGCTACTTTTAGTTCAAACAAATACAGTTTTTCAATTTAAAAATGATACGGGGCACAAAGTGTTTTTCAATAACGGGTTCGTTTTCATTTACTGGTTCATTTCAGGTACAACTTGTGGTTCATTTGTTGTGGTATTCAAGTTAGTCATCAGTTGTATAACTTAATTATATGCACAATCAAAATAACTAAATTTCCACTTAAATTACACAATCAGAGCAACTCATGTAATTAGTGAAGTTAATGTTCAATTCATGGCAAGCACCTAAATCTAAGTTGACAATTATAGTCAATTGTGAGCCAACTATATTGTATGGTCAATCGCGGAACCTGAAACAACTACTACAACCAAATACTACTCGTAGCACACAACTAAAAAAACCACTCTATTCAGAATTTTACCAGATATAAATTTATAGTGACTTCAAATAGTCGATAAACAAATAAAAGCCAAAACATAAAGTTAATCCAACATTTTTCATATTATCAACCTGTTCGACATAGATAAACTTCTGATTCTTATCGCACAACAAAGCCAAGACCATAGAATCAAGCACATTCTAAACACATGCTCCTGTAGATACATAAATAAAACAAATATAAAAATAAATAAGAATTCTTATGGTTGAAACTAAACATATTATTGATAAACAACCACCTGAATATAGTTGCTTGATCCAACATACTACTCATCAACAGTTTTCAACCAACAAACATCATCATCAATATGTGCAACCAAATAAATGAATGTATAATTTATCCTTAACCTCGAGTTTTATCATCGACTTCCTTCATATCTTTAGTTAAATTAAACAAACTCTTTCTACTTCTGAAAATCAACACCCAACTCATCAATCATAAAAATAAACTTAAATTCCAACTAATTAAAACATAAAAACTAAAACCCTTATTTTAATATATATATATATATATATATATATATATAAACATATATATATATATATATATATATATATATATACTGATTGTGTGTGTGTGATTGAGGTTTTAGGTTTGTTATTTTGATGACTCATCGGTGATAAATGCAACATTTGAAGACACGTATGAGGATTATACAAATAACTATTGTAATCACTACAACAAACCGAGAAGCTAGCAGCAGAACACGATCGAAAACCTTGAAGAATATTGACAAACATAAGCAAATATATCTCGACAGAAAGTAGAATAACAAGCACAAGAATAACCCTAACCAAACGATTAGTTATTGAAAGAATGAACATACCAAACCCCTTCCCCCCTCACGTCCTTTTATAGAGATGAGTGGGAGGAAAACCGACTCATACATGGACTCTAAGTCAGTTGTGAAAAACATGCAAAAAGGAAAAACGGGTTGGGCTTGGGACACAAGCACTAAACCCCCTAGACTTATCATAAGCTAATATAAAGACTAAAACATAACAATAACAAAGTAGCGAAATCTAGATGGAGCTTCAAGGAGACACCCACATGGATGAAGAAGATAGTAGGATCAAAACCATGTCGCTTTTGTGAAGACTTTTGGAAAGGAATAAAAATGTGTCGCTTTGGAGAGGATGTGAGGGAGGAATTTTCGGAAGATAAAACAATGTAATTTTGGGCTTTCTCAAAATGACGTCATTTTTCATCGTAAATGCATAATAAAGTAATGTCTCATAAATTTAAACAAAATCATAAATTACTTTTATTCTTAATTCATATTATTATGTTTGATGACACCATCAATTTCAACACTTTGACCCCATTTTCCAACTATGTCAACACTTTTTACACCCTAATATATGTTCTTTCTAAAAGATTTTGAACGTAAGA
This sequence comes from Artemisia annua, assembly GCA_014162995.1. NCBI lineage: Eukaryota > Viridiplantae > Streptophyta > Magnoliopsida > Asterales > Asteraceae > Artemisia > Artemisia annua. The sequence continues at coordinate 105,223 of LBNU01012433.1, forward strand.
GGTCATCAAATGCTAGAGCTATGGATATAACTATGCATAGAGAAAGAAATGGACTAGTTGATTGTTCTCATTAAACAACAAACCTATATATAAACGTATTAGAGTCCTTATCAAATTAACTAAAGCTAACTTCGTATTGGATAAATAAGAACTTGATACATTTCAGAAACATTCCATACATATCTATTCTACTAAGGTATGTATGCATAACTAACACACCCCTTCAGTCGAAGTGGGAGGAGGATGAAGATTTAGACTGTCACAAAAATCATAGTAGTAGAGAACACGTGGATGGCCCTTGGTATCCACAATTTAATAATGGTACGCAACATGAAGAACCCGGACATTTTTTTTGTTACCTGAGCTTTTGATTCGACATTACGAGCCGACTAATTCCAGTGCGACAAATTTTTACATAGTCCGGAGTCGGCGCAGGTGAAACTCCGTAGCCACAAGGGGATTACTTTTCTCCCTGTGGATTCGAACCCTTGACCTCCTCTTTGAAAGACTGGTATTCTATCCGTTTGGTCACCCCTTGTGGTTAGAACATTTCACGAACAAAGTGTATGTCCATTTCAATGTTCTCAGTTGTTGTTGTTGAACGGGGTTTAATAGAGAGAAAAATTACACGAACATTATCACAATACACAAGCGTGACTTTATTTAGCAGAACATGAAGCTCAATTAAAAGATTTCGAAGCCTACATGATTCAGGTACAACATTTGCGTAACCAATATACTTTGCTTTTGTGCTAGAGCGGGAGAGCGTAGGTTTACGCTTGTAAGACCGAGAGATTAAGTTGTCATCCAAATATACACAATAGCCGGTGATGGAACGACGTGTATCCGAACAACCACCTCAAACGGCATCCGTGTAAAAAACAAGACTAGAAATAGATGACCATTACACAAAAGTAGTTCAATCAACGCACCTTTTTCCCAACTTTTAAAAAGTGTGTAAAATTTTATTAGTTTATTAACACTTGATAATGTATAAACATTGATTACATTAATAAGTGTAGAAAAAAATTGCAACACAAATAGATTTTTCACATTTATAATTGTACAAAAAAAGTTCACACTTTTGAGTGTCGAGAAATTTAAGAAATGTTCACATTTACAGGTGTGTTTCTCCGGACTTCAGGAAAGGAGAGACTGTTGGGCTTGGTGGCTTTATTAACTTGCTGTTTGGCTTGGAGTGATCTTTGGGCCTGTTGCAAACTAGAAGACAAACTATATAACATTTGTTGCTAGGCCTGCACAAGTTAAATTTGTTGGCCTGTCCCATTCCCTGAAGTCCATTAGGAGAGCTAGGGGTGTTCTTCGGTTCGGTTTTCGGGTTAATCGGTTAATTCGGTTAAAAGTTTTTTTTAGGGTCAAGCCATGAACCAAACCAAACAGAATTCAAATTCGGTTTTCGGTTCAGTTTGATTGAATTCTAGTTCGGATTGGATTGGTTCGGTTCGGTTTTCAGTTTAATCCGAATTACACAATTTATTTAAAAAAAAAAAAGAAAAATATACAAATATATTTAGCCAAAATAGTTATTTCAAACATAAAAAGTATTTTTTAATATTAGGATAAAATATTATTGTTATTTATATATATATAAACAAAAGTATAAATATAAATATAACATTTTATTGATCTTTTTATATATATAAATATATAAAAAATATATAAGTTTATATTAATTCGGTTTTCGGTTTTGATTACCAAAACCATAACCAAACCGAGAACCGAATTAAAAGTTCGGTTTGGTTCGGTTTTAGCAAATTTGGTTCGGTTATTAGTTCGGTTCGATTATTTTCGGTTCGGTTCGGTTTCGGTTTCGGTTTCAGTTTATTCGGAATTTTCGGTTTTTCTGCTCCCCTAAGGAGAGCTCATGGTATGTGGATTATTATGGGAGATAGGCTGGTATTATTAAAAGACCACAGCGAAGATTGATGTGTGACACTATTAGCACGTGATGCATGATCATGCAAAAACTTACACCCGTTCCCCTATTTGCAAGGCACGTCCGTGTAAAATGACGACAAATAATTAATCCCAGACGTGTTGCCATGTGAATCCCGAGACTTAGTGTCCCAATTTGAGGTTTCGGCTATTAATGCCTGAGGAGCAGAGGGTGAAGTATTAACAGGTGTGGGTTCGTTTTGTGTTTCAAAAGAAGGTCTTCGGTAGTAACCATGGAACGGACCGTGTCTAGGTTGGGAAAAGGGTCACAGTGAGCTATAATGTCGGCTACGTGAGCAAAGCGATCATTTAGTCTGTTTACAGCATAGGCTATCGTCGTACATGGGGTTACCTAATTAAACCAAAAAAATACAACGAAAATAATCGGGATCCTTCCGAATCACCGGCGAGTAGCCGATGACCGAAGAATAGCAAATTTTTGTTAGTAAATCTGACCTAAAGCTCGGATACCATGTAAACATGTATTTCGTATATTGCATAATTAGGTTATGATTCATTATAAATACATGAATAACTAATAACTAATATGTGGGCTTGGCCTAATATATATGTATTATCTAAACATCTGCTAACAGTATTGAATCAATGCAAATTAAATACTTTTTTGTTTGATTAAATACCAAAGTTTGAGTTGGTTTAATGCACCACAATTAGTGGCCCGAAGACACTTAATTATTAGACAAACTTCAAAAACTAAAAGCTTTAAAACAAAGTTTCTAGATAAAAATTAGGGTTAAAGGTTGTTTAGACTGAATATAATCAGGTTTACGCGCGGCATAATTTTTGATGGCTCTCTTAATGTTTCTTGAAAAACAAAGATGGAGACAAAGAGAAGAAAGATGAATGAATGTAAACTCTGTACGGGGCGACGGGGCGTTGTGGTGGAACTACACATACCCTGAGTTCAATTAAATGGCTTAACAACTTTTGAGTTATATACTTTTAGTAGAATTATCACACAGCTTTAGACTAACTAATAAACATTACTAACTTTAGTTTTGTGTCTATTCGAAAGTTTTGGTTGACTCCTAAATTATACGGGTGGCTATGTGAACATAGCTAGCTAAATTGGTCTTGGTCTCTGTTTCTGTGGGGATAGGAAGGAGAATATGACATTCCTTGGTCTCAGGGATATGACAAACATTTACCATGTATCATTTAGTTTTATTTAAGTTATATACATGCATACTACTCATTTGGGTCTTTGTCGTTTCTAATTCGGTATATAAGTTGGTTGGCGACTAGTGGAAGAAGAAAACATATTTCACTATCAGGGCCGTCCCATTGATGGTTGACTTAAAATGTTTTTATTGTAATATAACGGATACTTCACAAGTATAATATATAAGGGTGGTGGCAATGGGATGCGGCATGGTGAGGCATGAGCCCATGCCGAGCGGCAACACCATTGCCTCCCATTCGGCATGAAATCGGCATGGGGAATTCGGCAATCTTTGCCGTTGAGGCATGAAAGAGTTTAAGAAAGAATATAGCCGTTGGGCACTTTAAACAAATAAAAAGAAATTACGTGAGGCATGGGATTATGATTGCCACTAAAAAACTATGGTGAGGCATGAGAGAAGCATGAATGAGGTGGAATGATATTATTGGTAGGTGGTGAGGCATGAGTGAGGCATGGGATCATGACTGCCACCATCAATTTTGAAATAGAAAAAGTCAAATGAAGGATATCAAATTCGAAGTTTCTATACACGTCGTTAAAAAATCTACAAAGTACAAACATCGTGGGTGGCAAAATTTCATAGAATATACATTCGAATCCAAATTATAAAAATAATGAATTACATCCAATTCATTTTAAATTTTACTTTACAAAATCTACTTTTAATCTTATCGCAAATTGCATTAAAGCAACAATAAAGAATTACAGCCAACAAGTTTGGTGGTGTCTTCTTAGTCTGCCGAGGAAGAAGATTAAGCGGGACTTGAGTTCTACACAAAGGGCACGTAGACTTTGTCTCGAACCATGGATCAATACAATCGACATGGAAGCAATGGTGACACTGGGGCAGTTTACGGTAGCGTTCACCTTCTGCAACATCGTACAAACACACAGCACAATATACTCCGTTCTTACCTGGACGAGACTTTAAAACGAGGACGGGGAGTTTTTGTCGAATTTTGAAGAAGATGCGGTGGATGATAAAGAGAAGGATTAGGGTTATAAAAGTGGTGAGGATTAGGTTTTGAGAGTTTTTTGGCATGGATATGTTTATGCTCGTTGCAAAAGTATTCATGCTTTCTTATAAATGATTTAGAAAAATGAAAGTTTGCGTGATATGGTTGTGTTCTAATATATTTGAAGTGTGTGAATAGTGGTGTATGTTTTTGTGGGTAATGGAGGGAAAAGATGACGTAAACTCAAAACGCTTTCTATGTGTAATGCGCATGTCTTATATATACTGGTGGGATGGGTTGGCGGGAGCAGATGATAAATATAATATTATATCTAATAGTCTACAACTTACATTTACTCCTTGTGTGAACATCGTTAGTTCCGGGCGAAAAGTCGAAAACTGGCGACTCGCTTTAACCTTAAATCGTTTTTTTTATTCAATTCGATTTGCACAAGTAACCTTTTAACAATTCTGGTTTTGAGTATTGATTTAATATTCTTTGTTACATTTGGTGGGGTCTTCGGTTTTAAGGAATCTTTTTTTCCAGCGATCCCTTTTTGGAGTTTAATTACTTTTGGACGATAGAATATATTCTAATATTGTTGCACTGTTAAGACGGCACGGATCGTTTGGTTTAATAACCCTAATTTTTATTAGGGATTCTGCGTGAATTTTGAAGATAGATGCTGCTTGATCTTCGGTTTTAAGGTTTTTTATTTTTTTATTTTTTTATTTATTTATTATTATTATTATTTTTTTTGGTTTGATGATGAAGTCTGGGTTCTTAGATTCGGTAGGAGGAGGGGAAAAGAAGAAAAAGAAAAAGGTGATGTATCGATTGGTTCTTGTTTGGATTCTGGTGCTGATCTTGCTTGTAAGATCCGTAACCTAGAAAATCAATTGATTAATGGTGAAGCAGTTTTATTGAGCGAAGATGGAAAACTACTCAAACCTACCATTGTTAATACGAGTGCTGTTGATGGTGATAGTGGAGTTTTTTTTAAGACCCGTATGTTATTGAGGTTGGGAATGTGATGCATGATGCGAATGTTCATGATCAGTTTCCAATACCTGATGTGAGTGGGAATGAACAGGTTGTTGTTGGGAGAGAGTCTATTAGGAATGATCGATGAGGTTATGCTGGATAAGGTGAACACTATTGGTGAGGTTGGGTTCGTGTAACAAAGTTTGAACGTGGCTAATTTAAAAAGCGAATCTACTACGAATGACGAGGCTACACGTATTGTTACTATGGCTTGAAGAGTATGAGTGGTGTTGCTTGTACTTATATGCCTTCTGATGACAAGGTAGACAACAACATATCAGTGACCAAAACTAATATGGAAGCCCCCTCGTCTTATGCTAACTTTCAGTTTATTGAAGAAACATACATAAGGATGCTGATTATGATAAGGGTCCTATAGATTCGGAACAAGAGGTGAATGAGCGGATGAAAAATTCACTTTATGGGTATTGTGGAAAACTAGAAGGGGGTTGAATAGTTTTACGTCTTTTTAATTTTATAAAAACTTTGTTTCAAAAATGTTGATTCGAGTTTATGTGAAATCTACTCTTGTACAATATAAACAAGTATATATAAACTAAATAACAAAGTAAGTAAAGTAGTAAATGAGAGATGGAAAGATCGAACTGCGAGACAAGAGATTTATAGTGGTTCGGCTACAAGGACACCTTCCTTGCCCTACTCCACTCCCCGAGCACCTAACTCGAGAGTTTTCTTCACTATGTCAACAAGCTCCCTTATGGCGGAGAAAACCTTA
>LBNU01012433.1:115123-132512 GCA_014162995.1 Artemisia annua
AAACTATGTAGTTATCTCGGTCTAAAATTAAATATCGTTCAAGGACCGAGATTTGAAATAGCGGTTATCGTGGTGAGATATCGGTGAGATATCGGTTTTTATATTTTAATAGGTATTTATATATTTTATTTGCATATTTACAAACTTTTATTGATTTTATTATTATATTTAATATTTTTAATTATATATTAATCATATATTTGAGTAAAGTCCTATATTAATTAAGTATTATTGGGTCAAATTGAATAGTTTTAGTTGGCCCATTGTGTGGCTTACTAACTAAGCCCAAAAAAAAAGAACAAAACCCAAATATTTAATACCTATTAGGGTAAGCACAAATAAATGGTACATTTTCTCTTTCATCAGCCACTTTTACTATTTTCCCTCCTTCAAGAGTCAAGCCGTCTTCACCATTTTTCATCGGAAAACACCTTCACCACGATCCAGAAATCTCGCCAAAATCTCGTAAATATCGCCGATTTCAAAATATCGGCAAAATATCGGCCAATCTCGCCGAGAATATCAGGTCCGAGATTTGAGGCCGAGATTTTGAACCGATATTATTTCTAGGGCCGAGATCCGAGATATCGACGAGATCTCGGCGAGATCTCGACGAGATTAACTACATAGATCACAAAATACCCTCAAAGTACATGCATAACAACGAATAACAATGCAACAATGCGTAATTAACATGCTATGAGGTGTATATAAAATACACCGATCAGGCGACGCATCTTTAGAGGCGACGCATCTTTAGAGGCGACGCATCTTTAGAGGCGACATACCGAATGATCGACCTCCCAATACGAGTAGCCTTAGTTATAAAATTAGGCATACCAATTGCATTACTCTACATCTAGCNCTACATAGGGGGAGAAGATTATCCGTCAATTGGTCCTCATGGTGGGATAGGGGCTGTTTCTATTAGATATTATCCGGGTCCATGGTACCAAATAGTGAAGTTAAAGATGATCTTCTTGCTTATTGGATTAATATCCCTTCCTTGTTCAAGAAAAAGATAGTAAATGAAAATTTAACGAGGTTTTGGCTAAAATAACTGTGTAAGTAGTGATATGTTTTGTCAATCATTCCCTAAGTTTTCTGTTTATATTCAAACCAAGCAGGGACGGAGCCAGGAATTATAAACAAGGGTGCTGGACTTTTTTTTCAAACTAACAAAGTAAAATAAAATTATATCGAGAAACATACCTTTGTAAATGATGGACTTTAGTAAAGATTAGAACAAAGGCCGTAGCCAATACAAAAGTACTTTTGCCTAGCAACATTAAACACTACTAAAAGAAACTAACAAAAGAATTGTACACCATTAGTAGATACATCATCTAGCGAAATCTTGAAACCATTCTGCATCAGTAGCTAGCAACATCAAACACGACCAAAAGAAACTACATAATCTAGCGAAATTTTGAAAAATTCTAGCAAACAGAATATAATAAACATACCTACATGTTAACTTTCCATAATATAAGCCCATAACTTTTACATTGATCAAAAATGCCATTCTGTTTCATCATTAATTAGGAACATGTGAACTCTCGACTTGCACCTGCAAATAAATTATTGAACCAATTAAACAACTATCTCCTAAGCTATATATGGTTAAACCAAAAAATAAAGATTAAATATGAGAATGTACCTTGGGCATTTGAAACAGGTTACGCCTTTTTTTCTTAGAATTGAAATCATCTATTATCATATATGTAGTAAATGTGTCAGAAATCTCCCGTTCGATATAAATAATCAAAATAAGTTTAAGATATTCATCACCCATTCTCATGCGAAGTCTTGTTTTCACAATTTTCATTGCTGAGAAAGCTCTTTCACTCGATGCAATTGAAACTGGAAGAGTTAATATAAGACTTATCTAGCGGTCAACCAAAGGATAAGATTTTGATTTCCCAGTCTCATGAAGGCCTTTACATAAAGCAGAGAGTTAAGAAACTTTTTTTTAACCTCGGATGATTACGCACATCTAGCTCGTAATGTTGCAATTCAGCTTTTTGTTGAATCTTTTCTTGATCAGTGAAGTACAAAGGATAAAACTTCTTCACTAGTGTACAAATATCATCAATCTTAAAGGACTTTCTTGGATCTGGAGCAACACTGAGGCGGAGAAGTTCTGTTACAGATTCATTAATTCTAGAGTTCAACTATACTAACAGACGATCAATAGTAGCAGAATAGAATACGTATGTCTGCTCGATGCTGATGTTCGATGGTTACATTATTCTTTTTACGAGACTGAATTAATTCCTATAAGTAGCATTCATTTCGGGAGTTGGGTTATTATTATTCTCACAAGCAAGAGTAACTTTACCCTTAAGTGAGTGTCAACCTTAATCTCTTAACTTTTGAAGCAATGTCTTTGTAGTGGAAATAAAAGCCAACGCATTAATAATATCTTGTAATCTATGTTGTAAAGCGTGACAAAGCTTGTCAGTTATCTACAATATTTCCTTTATAATATGCATAACAATAACAAAATCAAATGACAACAAGTGTTTAAGGCAATAAGGAGCATCACCTTTTTGAGAAGTTGTGGAACCTGTAACAGCAATGTAACTCAATACTACATATGCAGGACCATACAAGCTCATCAAGCTACATATTGATCTAAAATGCGAACTCCATCTAGTGTCTCCAGGCCTTTGCACATTTTGGATTTGATTCTGTCCTTTTCCAGTCTCGAGCTCTCCAATCTCAGCTAGATGTGTAATTTCAGCAACTTACGCATCTATTAGTTGACCATTACGTTCGCAAGACGTTTGCAAGAAGAGGAAATGGAATTCACAATGATGTTCAAATTCTTTAAAAAAAACTTGTGCACCTCTGCCACCTCTTTAGATGCTGAAACAAAGGCCAATTGCAATTGATGTGCAAAGCAATGTACATAATACGCATAAGGACGCTCCTTTAAGAACAAATCTTGTAGGCCATTCCATTCTCAACGCATATTACTCTCCACATCATATCATTGGCCTCGAATATTTTGAACATCTAACTTATGAAGAAAAGATCTCATTCTTTAGAGTCAAAGAAGTTGTGTCCTTTAGATGAACTAAGTCTAGAAACCTTTCTTTAATGTTTCCATTTCAGTCAACAAATCTCACCACAATAGCCATTTACTCTTTTTTATTCATCTCGAGACTTATCTACTACCAAACAAAACTTTGAATTCACAATTTCATCACGAATTTCCTGTTGCATACTCTTTGAAATATTTCATACAATTTCTTTTTGAATATCTGGTGAGGTATACTTTGCATTTTGAGGAGCGTTTCCTAGCACTACATTTTTAACATCCTTATTATAAGAAACTATAAGCTTTACCAACTCAAGAAGGTTTCCTTGATTTTTTGAAACTGGTCGCTCATCCCCCTAAGGCCACAAGTCTAAACTGCGATCCATTTAACCGACTCAATAGTTGTTTTAAGTCGAAGTCTGTTTTCAATAACTTCTTTTTATGTTGGTTTCTCTATCACACTCTCTATATGGCACGATTGGTTCTTTAAAGCTTCATAGCATCTTACAGAAAAATTAGAGCTGAGGCTTACCTATATGAGTGATGAAAGCACAATCATAGCCACAATTAACCTTTTTCAACTTGTTGAACCTTTTCTTTGTATACCTATCAGAACCAACTAGTCCAACGGGCTTCTTATTGAAAAGATAACATGGTAAACAATATGCAGCATCCTTTGTCTCGGAATATTCCAGCTACCAGAATCTTTTAAACCATACTTATTGAAAGCTTCACATACGACCATTAGGACCACTAGAAATTAAAGGATATATTACGATTTACAAAATTGATAAGGTCCAAAAGTTTGATGTATTCTCATCTAATTTCATCTTGGTGGTCAGTTGGATAACTTAGTATTAAAGGCCCCGCACCTAGATCAAGGAATTTAACTTTACCTCACTTGAAATGAACATCTTTTTCAGGTTCAACTCTAGGCGACTCGTTCACATGATTATCATGAACATATTGTTGGTCACTTGGTTGCGTCTTATGTACAGCTTCTTTTTGATTATCACCATCCGGTGGTGATTCGCGGTCTTGAAGAACATCTACTTTTGGCTTGTAAAAGTAATAAATGGTTCTTTTTGTTCCTTTCTTACCCATCATTCAACCTAAAAAGAAACATCATTACAACATCACAAATTTAGCAAGTATAAAACTAATGATAATCAAGTATAAAACTAAAAAGATGCGCACATAATCAAGTATAAAATAGGGGCGACCGAAGTCTCTGCCATAGAAACAAATTCCTGATTTCTAAATACAAAAGTGGGGATTTTAAGCAATTATATATCAAAAGACAACCAAATACATAAATAAAAGGATTACATACCTAGAATTATCATAAGAAAGAATATGATCAATTAATAAAAGGATCATGTGCAAACCTTATGTGTGAAGTTGAAAGGGTGCGAACAAAGGTGGTCGGTTTAGTGGAATGATGAATGGTGATGTGGCACTAATGTAGATGTGGTGGGTTTGGTGACCATAATGCCAAGTCTTAGGGTGCGTTTGGTAGATAAATTTCATAGAAATGAAATAAAGCAAAGACATAGTTTCAAATAAATGAATTGACGGAGAAATTTCTTAAATTTCATCGTTTGCTAAAGGCAGAGAATTGATCATTTTATTTGATTTTTTTATTCGTTATCACAGTTTTCTACAAATAAACGAAGTAATACATAAAATAACAAATAATAAATTGAAATAATTAATTCCAAATTTATAAGAAAACTGAAATAACTAGAAATTGATTGGCATGTCTAACTGGCATGCATAATTATATGCCTAAAATATGTGTCAACATCTTGTTGGTGACAGCAGGATGACCTACTTCTTAAAAAACCAATAACTTATTGGCACATCTATTTAGGCATATATAATTAGACACATTTTAAAGTCTCGCAATCATTTTTCATAACAAAAATCAACGGCATTATAAAGGACAAATAAAGACGTTCTACGACAATAGTTAAGTTGTTATTTGAGAATGTTCACTATTAAAATAGTCTAGTTTATAGAAAAATAAATTAGGGTCCGTTTGGTTTGTGGGATTATTCTGGGTTTTGGATTATAAACCTAAAATTGATTTTTGGTTGTATTTTTTGAAGTTGGGTTTAGGATAATAACCCAAATATCAGGGGATGGAGCAAATGAGTGGGTTCAACGGATTTTATGACATATTGTGAGGCCACATTTTTTTTTTACCTCTTATCTCTTTTTTGGTTATTCATTTTAATTAATATAAATAGATTTTAATGTATATTTTAATATATAATACATTATTTAATATATTTTCTCTCTTTTATCTTATATTCAAATTCAAATCCAAAACCAAATTCAAATCTAAATCTAAATCCTAATCATAAACCATCTACAAACCAAACGGACCTTTAGTCGTACTTCTTTTTTATGCCCAGGTTCATTATTGCATTTATTAATCTTTGTCACTTTCTAAACAAAACATGGAGAAAGCCATTTTCATTCAAATGAGATGAAAATAACAACAAAAAAGAATGCATTAGTGAGAATTTAATTTTTCGTTTTCTTTCTTTGGCATACCAAATGAAGAAAATGTAGATGTATAGTTCAATAATTGTTTTTAATCTTTTTTTCTCCATACCAAACATACTCTTAAGGCGTTATGTTATAGATTGTTTTACTTCATTTATAAAATAAATCTTGGTGAAGAGTTTGTGAAAGAAGTTAAAGAATGTAACTTGAAAGAAGAGATGGTGTGGCTGGTGAATTTTGGGGAGAGATAGTAATTGTGGGTGGGTAAAGATAGTGAGAAGAAAACTCATAAAGATTAAAAATAACTATAATCACACATATGAGATGCATTGACTTGAATTAGATGTATCTCTATTCATTTTAAATACATCCTAATTAGTTTTGAAAGTGATTTTGAAGTGAAAACGATGCAAAATAGTACTGGCAACAAATTTGACCCGCAATAGACGAAAAATATATAAGATTCACCTAACTTTATAAAATGCATATAATATATGTATATGCATATACTATTTTGCTAGAAAATATATCATAGTGTATCTAAAAAATTAGAGATGCATCTAATTCAAGTTGATATATCTCTAATTTGTGATTATACTTATTTCTCATTATTCTCATTTTAATATTTATTCTCATTTGATCCTAAGTCATTGCGGGTAGATATATTTTATTGAACTTAGGAATGTGTATAAAGAGCACGGAGGGAGTGAAAGTGGAATGGTGTTGGTGGGAACAAATAACAAGAAAAAGACAATTTTACCTTCATGCGTAAGTGACATGATTGTTTTGACTGTTAAAATAGACGGTTGTTTGGTCAAAGGATCATGCGTGTTAAGGGTTTTCGAGTTAAGGACTATTTGTGTAAAAAAAATGGCAAAAGACCATATATATCACCATTCACCAATAATACTGACTTGCAACAAAAATGTAAAAAGAATAAATAAATAAGCAAATAAATTAATGAATCAACTAATTCGAAAGCCTGGAGGAGTAAAAGATATCGATATATTAAGCAAAAATTACTGCAGAGGCAACTGTCCAAAACAGTTGCCTCTTTGAGGCTTGGTTTTTTTTTTCCCCGAAAAGGCCACTTAATTCGCTGCAAACCTTAACCGAAATCCAATACTTACACGTGTCAAGTTCTCGTTATTTCTAAAATAAAAAAACAAAAAAACATGCACTTCACATACCATTTGCGGCGAAATACATACATGCCCACTTGCAAAAAAACAAATATATGTATTTCACCTCCTTTTTGCAGCGAAGAACAAAATAAAAGGCACACACGTCGCTTTCAACTATTATAATTTACCTTTTCAACCCTAAACTTTTTAATATTTACAAGTTTTTTATATAACAAACATTATTCGTTAAATATTTAGCAAATATGTAGCGAATTCGTTAATAAAAAAAATACCGTTGCGAAGAGCTCTAAATTACGAACAAAATGAGCCCAATATTGATATGCTTTTGACGTACGATTTTCTAAAACTGTTCAAGTTATATATATATATATATATATATATATATATATATATATATATATATATATATATATATATATATATATATATATATATATATATATATATAACTNTATTTATTCTCATTTGATCCTAAGTCATTGCGGGTAGATATATTTTATTGAACTTAGGAATGTGTATAAAGAGCACGGAGGGAGTGAAAGTGGAATGGTGTTGGTGGGAACAAATAACAAGAAAAAGACAATTTTACCTTCATGCGTAAGTGACATGATTGTTTTGACTGTTAAAATAGACGGTTGTTTGGTCAAAGGATCATGCGTGTTAAGGGTTTTCGAGTTAAGGACTATTTGTGTAAAAAAAATGGCAAAAGACCATATATATCACCATTCACCAATAATACTGACTTGCAACAAAAATGTAAAAAGAATAAATAAATAAACAAATAAATTAATGAATCAACTAAGCGAAAATTACTGCAGAGGCAACTGTCCAAAACAGTTGCCTCTTTGAGGGTTGGTTTTTTTTTTTCCCCGAAAAGGCCACTTAATTCGCTGCAAACCTTAACCGAAATCCAATACTTACACGTGTCAAGTTCTCGTTATTTCTAAAATAAAAACATAAAAAAAACATGCACTTCACATACTATTTGCGGCGAAATACAAAAATAAATGACCCACATGACCTCTCTCATCTTTTTTGGGCCCACTTGAATAATAAAATATATATATTTATAAAATTCTGGTCACATTTGCAGCGAAATACATACATGCCCACTTGCAAAAAAACAAATATATGTATTTCACCTCCTTTTTGCAGCGAAGAACAAAATAAAAGGCACACACGTCGCTTTCAACTATTATAATTTACCTTTTCAACCCTAAACTTTTTAATATTTATAAGTTTTTTAAATAACAAACATTATTCGTTAAATATTTAGCAAATATGTAGCGAATTCGTTAATAAAAAAAATACCGTTGCGAAGAGCTCTAAATTACGAACAAAACGAGTCCAATATTGATATGCTTTTGACGTACGTACGATTTTCTAAAAATGTTCAAGGTTTATATATATATATATATGAGGATCACGTGCGGATATTCATTTTTGGTGCGGACGTACGGATGAATCTTGGCCACCCATTTGAGATCTGATCTTGACTTTTTGTAAAAAAGTCAAGATCTGCGCAACTATCACGGTACCAATTTACAATTAAAACGATTTTTTTAATTTTTTTCCTTTTGAGCAATCCTTACTATTGTTGTATTCTTTACTTTTTTTTTATTTTTCCAAATTTTTCTGAGCACTTTTTATTTTGTGATTATGAGTGCTACCGTGATATTAAGGATATTATTAAAGGGTTTTATGATAGTTACGGTGATATTATAAAACCAACGTGACATTAAGCTTTTTTACATGTAAAAATGAATCGTGATATTGAAAAGTTACTTTGATATTAGTAAATAACTTAATATCATTGTTTTTTTTTTCATTACGATATTAAAAAACTTCGGTGATATTAAAAAAATTGAAAACATAAGTATGAGTGTTGCAGTGATATTAAAAAAAATCATAGTATCATAATAACTTTTAACCATGAAAACGATTCTTTTTTCAATTTTTTTCAGCGATTCTTAATAATTTTTTGTCCTCTTTCTTTTTGTTATTTTTTCAGATTTTTTTGGATTATTTTTTATTTAAATGGTACTGTGATATTATCCGCACCATCCCTACTTAAAAGTTAATCCGCACCGTATAACATACAATAATACTAAAAAACGTAAACGTTCATTGGAACAACTTTTTTCAAACTAAAAAATAAAACTTAACAAAACCACCCTAACTTATTTATCAAACTTTAACATTTTTTATAAAATCGTATGTGCATCAAAAGCATATCAATATTCGGCTCGTTTTGTTCGTAATCCATAGCTCTTCGTAACGGTATTTTTTTTATTAACGAATTCGTTATATATTTGATAAATATTTGACGAATAAAGTTTGTTATATAAAAAAGTTGTAAATAATAAAATGTTTAGGGTGATTTTGGTAAGTTTTATTTTTTAAATTAAAAAAAAATATTGTAAGGACTTCGCTGCAAATGAGAGCAGATTTATATAAATACATATTTTTTATTATTTAAGTGGGCCCAAAAAAGAGAAGAGAGGTTAAGTGGGTCCCTATTTATTTGTATTTCGCTGCAACATGGACTAGAAATACAACTTTTTTTGTTTTTGTTTGTTTTTTTTTTTTTTTTTTTTTTTTTTTTTTTAGAATTAAAAAGAAAGCGACACGTGTAAGTTATGTATTTCTCTGTAGGCTTGCAGCGATTTTAGTGGCCTTATATGGAATAAAAAAAAACCTACCCACTGCAAGGCAACTGCTTGTGACAGTTGCCTCTGCATTAATTTTCGCATATATTAAAGAGAAAATGTGTTTTCCTGTCCTTTTGTGACAAGTCAAATGATACTTCTTTTTCACTCTAGTCGAAGTATGCACTTCGTTGACTGATGGTTGTATACTTGTATGTTGAAACTTAAATGTCAATTGGGTTGGTGATCTATGAAACAGCTGGTATTTGACACAAGAAAAGTCACTAGTGCATCTGTGCATGAATGAACTTTTAATTTAGTCATCTTAGAACCACGCGTTTATATAAATACGCATAGTTACGATTTTATAGTGTCTATCAGTTATATGAAAAAGAAAATTAATCTAGCGGCAGCCCCTGCCGATCAGGCAATCAGTCCAACGAACAGGACAAGGGAGTATATCATGTAAAATAGGCAGACCAGTACAGATTTGAAATACCGCTACTAGTATTCTAGTAATGGAACCGAATGGTTTCCTCTTCCCTAGACAGAACAATTGAAGATATTTGAACGAGGGTGTTTTGTTTATAAAATAATAATAATAAAACTATTTTTTGCTTTTTTCTTTTCTTTAATAAAAACCCTACAAATTCTTAATTTTTATGCACACTTTCAACCCAGTCTTTTTTATGTACACACTTTAAATTCTCAAACTAAAAAAATAACTTCTCACTACCAAAAATTATGCATTATTCTCTTCCACATAAAATCGAGGAAATCAAAGCTAGTGTTCAGAAACTACTGATGAGGATAGCATTCATCAGCAAATGATTATCAACTTTGTTGTGCAGTTTGACATTCCGCAACAAAAACAAGCTTTGATTGACATTTTTTTGAAAGAAATTTTTTGAAAAGATTGGGAGATTTATAATGTTTTGTTCAAAATAACTGGAAAAATACAAGATCAAATTACTACTAAAATTGTTTGGATGTACGCAAAAGACAAATAGGACGATTGTATTTTTCATTTCGTGTAATGTTTGTAGTTTTCCTATGGTTTTTGTATTTTGTATTTTTATATAATTTCGTATTCGATTTTTATATTCATTTTTTATTTGAATGTACGAAAAATTAGTGTGTTTTAATTATTATTGATGTTTTTTTAATTTAAATAAAAATTGTTCGGTCACAAGTGCGGTCCCCTTACTACGAGTATTTGACATGTGTTTAGTGTAGGAAAGAGAAAACTAAGTTGACGTTAATGTGCCAGTGTTGTTGTCTTGTTACTAGTAGTCTAATAGTTGTCTTGTTAAGAAGGTAGGTTGCTATGTCTTTGTATATATATATATATTTTTTTTATTTTTTTTTTTGAACAATGATTCATTAAAAACAACCACTCTAGTAAGCAGCTAGAAAGGGGAATACAAAGGCTTCATAAGCCAAGAGTTCCTACAATTAACTTTACGACCTCTACTTTTAAGCCACGAAAAAGAAAACAAACGAATAGAATCTACAAAAGGTGAATATTGGTGGGATCACGCTGGTCCCATGCATCCTAAAGATGTCAACCGGACCCTCCCCCAAGGACCCGGCCCCAGGCAATGAGCACCTGTCCCAGTGACTGTACTTATCAGGAGGTGGGCTATGAACCCTAGTCATTTTCTACAAGAGGCCCTCGCTGACCAGTCAATCTGAGCATTTGCGGTGGAGGGATGGTATCAAATGGCTTTTTAGTGCCAAGGAAGAGGTTTGAACCCGGGTCTATTGACTCGGGCCCAAACACCCTTACCATTGGACTAAAGCTCCAAATGATACAAACGAACAGAATCAAAAATATCACTTATCCTCATAGGGTTAAAAGAAAAAGTAACGCTATTACGATACCGCCATAAACACCAAAACAAGGCCACAATAATGACGTATACCCGATCTTTATCTCTCTTTGAGGCTCTCCAATCGTCGAACCAATGGGACCAATCGAACCAAGAAGAGAACGAAGGCATGTTAATATCGGTCCACACACGAATCAAACGCCAAATGTTAGAAGCCACCTCGCAATCAAAGAAAACGTGATCGATAGACTCCATACCACTGTTACATATAGGACATGCAATGGTAGGAATCTCGAGGCCCCTCAACGATAAGTTTAAACGGGTAGGGAGTCTATCTAAGATAAAGCGCCAAATAAACACATTTACCTTTCGAGGTAACACATTCAACCTTGACGTGCAAGGGGAAATTGAAGGCAACATACAAGCATCAATATGAGTTCTAGTCACATGAACTGTAAAAATACCATCATCCTCTAAATTCCATCTCCACGAATCAGGCCTATCTGAAAATTGAACTTGCCCCAATTCCGAAACTAACAAGGTTAAAGCGGCTTCATTACGCGATCCTATAATAGGCCTATTCCAGTTCCAAACCCAAGCATCATGAACTCTGCGATCCGAGAGCAAGCAATCCTTATTAACATCCAAATGGCAGCCGGTTGAACCTTAACATTAAAGGACCATTGCCATTCCAATTGTCTTTCCAGAACCGTATAGAGGAACCATCACCCACCTTATGACACAACGTATTTATAGGAATAATATTTCGATCGTGAAGCATAACATACGACGATGTAGAACCGTAGAGGGGGGTGAATACGGTCTTTTAGGCTTTTTGAATGTTTAAAAACTTTAAGCCTCAAAGATCACCAAGTGGTTATACAACAATAATCACAACCACAAACACAAACAAAGTATATAAAGCATGTAAAGAGACGCCACGATATATACTGGTTCGGGATGGGGGGTTTATACCATCCGTACGTCCACTTGCGAATCCACGACACCGATACTATTACTCTAGTATAATCCTTTCGGTGGATTACAAACCGTTACAACTTCACTCCACCGATATGCACTAAGATCGGTGCTCACTAAGAAGAGCTACTCCCCAACGGTATTCCGCCCTCGGAAACCACCCAAAAGAATCTCGTGATTCGACTTACCACTAAGAACACTAAAACTTCCCACCGGAAGTATCAAATCCCAACTAGATCCCCAATGATCTAGGCTTGATCACCAAGACACAAGTCTTCAAACTAGATCCCCAATGATCTAGGCTTGGTCACAAAGACACAAGTCTTCCCTTACAACCAAATAGAATTATAGAATGTTGTTTCTTTGAATCAAGACCTAACCTAACCTAGTGACTCGATTCTAATAGAAAGGGTATAGAAAAGAAGACCCTCGACAAAATCACAAGAGTGGATTAGGTTCTTGTGATTCTTCCCTTGCAAGGAGATGTGTTCTTTCAAATGATGTTAATGTGTTTTACTAAGAACACAAGATAGAGTTAGAGGATTAGAGAGAAAGAATGTAGAGAGAAAGAGTAATGGAAAGGGGTGAGGAATACAAGAGGCAAGGGGGTATTTATAGGCCAAGACCCAAACTTGGGAAAAATTTACCGAGGCCGACGCGTCACCCGCGCGTCAACGCGCGGGCAGCGCGCCAGGACTCTGTCTCAAGTTTTCCCAAAACTTGGGTGTTGGTCCTTGTAAATACCTATCCTTGTTAAACCCCTAATTGTACTTCACACTAAACCTTAACATTAATCAATCTAAGGTTTACCAACTCAAATAGCCAATTTGGAAAATTTCTTGTGAAGTATTTATAAGAAAACCAAATACCAAGGGTAGAAGAGTAGAAAGGGTAATTTGGTAGGGGTAGAAATGGTATTCCTCACATGGCATAATAGAGAAGAGAATATGCCATGGGATATTCCTCCATAGGGAAGAGTGTGTAAGGTTAGGTTAAGAAGTAACCATGGTTAAGTTAGGTGTAGAGAACTAACCATAGTTAGGTTAGGGTAACCATGGTTGGGTTAGAGATAGAATATTCCAAAGGTATATTCCTTTGCTTGGGGGGAAAGAATGTGATGGATGGTTGAGATGGTTTTTTTTTGAATTGGATGGTGGAGATCAAAGGGAGCCTCCTTTGGTTTTCAAATAATTCCCATGTGTTGAATATGGAGGGTT
The DNA here is from genome assembly GCA_014162995.1 of Artemisia annua. Classification (NCBI taxonomy): domain Eukaryota; kingdom Viridiplantae; phylum Streptophyta; class Magnoliopsida; order Asterales; family Asteraceae; genus Artemisia; species Artemisia annua. The sequence goes on from LBNU01012433.1 coordinate 128,504, forward strand.
GAGATGTGTTGTAAGGGAATGGATGATTGAGATGTAAAGTGTGTAAGGGAATATGTAAGAGTGTAAGAGATTGTGTAAGAGAATATATGAGTTGGATATGGTAAAATATGGTGAGTTGGCTAGTGTGTGTAGAGAGGAGATGGTTGTGAGAGTAGTGTGTGTATTTTGAAATCAAGTGAGTGTACACAAGGTGTATAAGTGTGTGTATAAAGATTGTATGGGAAGTTGGTAGATTGAGAGAATATTATGTGGGAGTATGTGAATATTGTGTGTGAGATGGAGGGAGACAAAAGGTACACATTGTAAAGAATGTGTAAGGGAATATTGTAAGAGAATGTTGGGAATGATTTTGGGAAGGATTGTGGGAGATTTGGTGTAGTTGTCTTTTTGTAAATAAGATTAAGAAATTAAGACATAATCTAATTGTCATTAAGAAGAAAGTGTTTAGACAATTAAGATTATGAGTTGAGAAAATCATAGGTTACTTATATTTTCAAGTAACACAACGCCGAGAATCCATAGGTTCATATCTCGTGACTTTCCACGACTTGACGTTCTCAACTAATACCTTGGTTCAAACAAGTTAACTGCTTTGCCTTGATGTAAAGCATAACCCAAGTGGGAAAGGATGCGTTTACGCAAAGTGACCTCTGACTTAGTTTGACCAATAAGGGAGTAAACCCGTTACGTAATTAGAGAAGACGTAAGCACGGGATATGAGCATATGGATGCTTTCACATGATGTTACGTGAAATATATAAGCTCCCGAAGTTTAAAAAAGTCTTGGCTAGAGGCGATAGTTAGAAAACATGAGTTGGCGTTTTCCCGTAAATGGGTGTTTTAAAAGTTGGATCTCTCTAATTCCAAAACTCGTTTCGAGTGTTCTCAATTAAGCACATAGCATATTCATACATGTATTGAAAGATCCACATTTGTTGGGTAAGGGGAAAGCCCACTTTCAAAAATTCGTCCCGATATTCACAGTCGCCTGGCGCGTCACCCACGCGTTGACGCGTGGGTGGCGCGTCAGCAGCTGACATGTGAGACGGGGAATTTTGGCTAACGTTTGTTATTTTATGTGTTTCGATGGTTTATTTGTCATCATTAAAACATTAGGAGATCTTGATCAAGTTGCCTCGATAGACAAGATAATAGAGGACCAAACACCATTACAAGTACATCCTTCTAAATCAAAAACCGTTTCCACCCCATGAATAGCTCTAATCACACGAGCCCATAAAGAATCTGAATTATTGACGTATCTCCATTTCCATTTTTGAAGAAGAGCGAGATTGAATGCTTTTAAACACCCAATTCCCAACCCACCTTTATCAAAGGAAGCAAGAACATTCTCCCATTTAACCCACGCCATCTTCTTTTTCTCCCCACTTCCCCCCTCCCCCAGATAAAGAAGCCTGCATAGCTTCAAGGGAGCTTATGACAGAGTCCGGGCATTTAAAGATGGACATATAATATATGCTTAGACTTCCTAAAACTGACTTTATGAGAGTTAAACGACCCCCAAAAGATAGAGTGCTAGCTTTCCACGTCAATAACTTAGCCCGAAACCTATCAATTAGAGGCTGCCAATTGGCAGTCAAGTGCATATTCGATCCAAGAGGTAAACCGAGATAAGAGAAAGGGATATTACCTGAGCCACAACCTGTATCAGAAGCCATATCCTCAATATCCTGAGAACTCACTCCAAGCCTAAACACATTAGATTTAGAAACGTTAATTTTCAGGCCTGAAGCAAGAAAGAAAACCTGTAGCACACGAATAATATTACCCATGTCTTGATGTTCCACTCTGAGATAATCACTACGTCATCTGCATAAAATAAGTGTGAAATCTTGTTGCCCGAATTTCCACTCACGGCCCCACGAATAAGACCCGAACAAACCGCATTTTGCATAGCAATATGAAGCCCTTCCACAACAATAATGAATAGAAATGGACTTAATGGATCACCTTGACGCAATCCACGTTTAATCGAAAATTCCCTAGAGGGACTGCCATTTACAAGAACGGAAGATCTAGCTGAATGTAGACAGACCTGAATCCATCTTCGCCATTTGGTTCCAAACCCTAGACTTAGTAACATATGATCAAGGTAACCCTAGACAGACCTGAATCCGTCTTGTCTTTTGTTTTTGGTTCCGTTAATATATATGTTGCCTTTCTTTAAAAAAAAAAAAAAGTAGTCTAATAGTTGTCGCTTTACATTTCATATTCCCCGCTGTTATTATTTGAGATATTTCGTAAAGTTTTCTAAGTTCATAAAAATAGTGAAATTAGGATTTCTACTTTTACAATCTAGATCAAAGAAAGAAAAAAAAGGCAACATATGTTTGAATGAACTCTGCGGCTAACTAAATGTTTTGCATCCAAATATTGCAAAATCCATCTGTTAGGACCTAAGTTTATCAACATTTAATCAAGTCTCGGTTATTTCAGTATTTGTAATAGGTTGCTAGAATACTTAACTTATCATGTGAAACGTGTAAAGTCCATTACACGTCCAATGGGCCTTAAGCCCATACGTTTAAGAAAGGAAGGAATAGGGAAGTGTTGCCCTAGCTCCTTTCCAATAAATAGGACACTCATGTAATCTTATTTCTTGTTGGTTATTTCATTTTCATAAGGAAACTCTTGCACTTTTATTCTTCATATTTGATCTAATCAACAAAACTCTATTTCTCATCTTATTTCTTTCAAATCAATACTTGTGTTTATAATATGGTGACCTAACAAGTGGTATCAATCGCTAGAAGAAGGTGTAATCTTTGTTTTTGTAAACCAACGAACCATAAACATCTTTTTACTCATTATTTTTTTTGAAAAAGTTTGTTACTTTCTTGTTTGTTTCGTGTTTTTATCACATCTTTTTCATCAAAACTTGTGTTATAAACTCAAACAACCAACAAAGTTTCAAAATTTCTCAAAAATTTTTGATTCGTACTTTTGTACAATTTTTCTAAAATTTTCAAATTTTTGAAAAGTTGTTAAAGTTTGCAACTTTCTTTAAGATTTCATCACTTTAAGGTTAGTTGTCCAAGAATCTTGGATTAAAAACGTGTTTTTGGCTTGCTTTTTACAAAAACAAAAATTTGCCTTGTTTTGACAATTTTTCGAAATCCTTAGACCCTAAACTTTCGAGATCTTTGCTCGTTGCTCCTAAGGTGTTTCCGTTGCTTACTCAGTGCTTTTCTCTCCTGTATAAGAAAGAAAACACTTCGACTTGTTGGATATTATCGAGCTTGTATAATCTCGATAATTGTTGCAATTTTTTCGAAAAAATTGAATATTTTCGAAATCTTTTCTGAAGTTTCGAAATCTTCTGATTTTCGAGATCTTTGAAAAACTTTCGAAATCTTTTTCATAATTTTCGAGAACTTTGTTAAACTCACAAAACTCAAAGATTTCGAAAAATCTTAAAATTTTTCTCGATAATTGTATTTTTTTGAGAAATTTTGTAAATTTTCGAAAACTTTGGTAATTTATCGAGAACTTTGGACTTTGACTGCTTTTCGAGATATTCTTCAACAAAGTTTCGAGAACACACTTGGGAAAGTTTTCAAGGCTTGGCATAAGACTTATACCTTCTACAAGATCCATTTACACACAAGTCTTTCATCATGTCTCAACTACCGTACTCAAACTCTCCTTATACTTCACGTCTGATCTCTCCCGAACCACACATCTTTTATTTCTGCCAACCACTCGGGAGCGGCCAGCGTCATTAATAAAAGGAAGGACCTGCGGGGCCCGGGAGAAGAATGCAATTTTACCAAGGAATATAAAATTATATCCTCGGGTCATTTATGTCCTGATGAGGTGTGATATTCTGAATACAAATAACGTGTGTGATGTGATGGGATATAGAAAAAGGATGCACAAACGTATATTTAAAATATAAACATACAAAATGAATCAACAAATATTTACTTATAGTAAGGATTTGCATGCCTTAGCGGCTTAAATGCAAATTAAATAAAAATAAAATATT
>LBNU01012434.1:0-11449 GCA_014162995.1 Artemisia annua
TACGTCATGTGAAAAATCTCAAAGGTTAAGTGCAAAGATCAAGTGAAGACGAGAAACAAATGCATGTATGACAAGACTAAAGACTTATGAGATGTTGGGAAAAGCGTCTAACCTACAAAGACAAAGATGTGACGGGAAAGCGATTATCCACCCACAACAACAAATAAAGAAATCATTTTCAAAGATCACAAAGCAGAAGGATCAAAGACAAAAGAACTCTTCTCGATGACACAAGCTCGACAACAGAACAAAGAAGACCAAATCACATGAGCTCATTCGAAAAACCATCCTTTAGGGGAGCATTTAGATTTATTGAAATGAGGTCTTCATATTTGTAATATAGTGGTCGTGTGATATTGTAGAAAAATAGTTAAATGTTAGTTGGACATTGGACTTTAACTAATATGTTTTGAAGGTAAGTTATGTAAACCATAAACCAAGTCCAAGCCCAAGTCCATTAGAAAGCCCATGAGGCCTTTCTCTCTTATGTATAAAAGGCACCTTACCTCTCATTTGTAAAGTGTGCTTGTGTGTGTAAGTGTGTGTTTTATATAAAATTCTCTCTAGTTTCTCTTACTACTTTCTCTCTCTAAAACACATACATATATATCATCAAGTCGCCATCTTTACTACATATTGTGTTTGTATTAGTGATAAAGTTGATAGATCTAAGGTCCTACACCAAGCTTTGTGTGTTTGTTTGTTTGTTTATTTGATTTTATTTGTTTCCGTATGTATGATATTTCTTGTTATTGATTCATGATTCACACTAACTTGTGAAAATGCTTTATTTTGTTTTTAACTTCGTCTTAACTACATATAAAGGTATTTTGCAAAAGTTAAGAGTAAGGGAAATCTAAATCGATTTATAAGAACGAATGAACATGGATCATAACAATTTAAATTAACATACATATTAGTATTTGTTTGAGTCAAATGCTGGTATCGAGTCATAATGAATTTTTGCAGGAATTCCAGGAAGTAAGCTCTAGTCTTTCCAGAATTTTTCCGGAAACTTAACATGAGAATTCTGTCAGATCATTTCTGACGGCGTCAGGTATTACAACCAGACGGCGTCAGGCAATAATTTTCTGCAATTTTTGAAAGTTTTGTTTTTCTTCCGGTAATAAAAAGTTTTTGTTAATTCTCTAACTTATAATCTCCAGGAATTCTGCAAAAATATTCATTCCACAAGCATTATATCCTATTATAGATTATACCGCTGATTTTATGCGAGGTTGGCCTTTATCTTTTTTTCAGGTTAACAGGTTATTTTGGACAAGAAGATGATTTATATTTCGGAAGGGAAGCTTTGAGCGTTCATCTTTCTTGGAAGAAGATCTAACAATGTTGCCTAACTATCCATATCAAACGAACCAGGGGAGTATTTGATTTCATTCTTTCATTTTATTTACTTTTACGTCTTTTATTTGAACATTGGGGACAATGTTCGGTTTAAGTGTAAGGGGGGTAAATGAAGGCACCGTTGAGAATACACTTACGCTTGATGTTTTGCTTTGTTTGATAGTAAATTTGTAATAAAACCAAGAGAAATATTTGTTAGGGCAATTTTAGCGCCAATTTAAAATTTTTTACAACATTTAGAAGTGAAACCTTGATCTTAATGAGCGTCTCATGGATAGGAAATTGTATGACTAGCACAAAACCGTACCACTAAAAAATTTTCCACCCCAAATATGTGAGGTTCGCCCCTAGAATTGGTAGGAAAAGCATCCATCTTTGGTGCTATGATGTGAGTACCGGTAGTATTTAGATTCTAGAACTTGCGTTAGGACCATCTCAAATCCACAAGTGAGACTACATTCGTGTAGTTAAGATTTACTACATGATAAGAGGCATTAGGATTAACCCATTGTTTTACACCCGTATATTTGTTATAATTACATTGACTTCATTGGTCAAGTAATTCTCCCACACCCTTTGCGTTGTATCCATTTTTGGTACACGATACCCCTAGTACACCCCTCCGAGCCTATCCTTTCGTTTCGACCTTTGAGCATCTTACTCAAAGTGAGAATTTGTTTACACCCCACTAAATGTACACCCAAATCGCCTTAGCCTACCTTGTATCCACTCACCTTTAGTGCATTTGTGTTAAACCCTTTGTTAATTATCTAATCGATTGCATGGTTGCTAAGTTGAGTCATATCCTTGTACATATTGTTTTGGGACGATTGAGACTCATGGGTAAAGTACTAGTGTAATGAAGTAATGGGGAAGAACAACATTATTACCCCCATATGTGCTAAATATTTTAAAAGTACTCCAAGTTTTTCAATTATCTTAATTCGAGTTATTAGAATAGTAATTGTAAAGTTATGTAAAAATTCAAGTGTAAGGGGAGAACCGAGGCCCCTATGATGTATTATTTTGGATGGTAGGGTAAGAATGTATGAAAAAAAAATCAAGAAAAATACAAAAAAATTAGAAACAGAAAAGTAAAAAAAAAAACATACGGACTACCATCCCGTCTCTTTTATGTTTCTTTTAAGTTTTTGTTATTTTGTTTTTAGCTTAAGATTGAGTCGAGTCTTGGCTTAGCAACATTGTATAGTGCATGTATTTGATCATGATAATTAACTCGCCACCATTAAAATACCCTTTATTCCAACCAAACCGTGTTTATCATATCCCTACACCTTACGTTACAACCCTTTTGAAAGCCCTCTTTGATAGTTTATCTTAGGTGCTTACGCCTAGTGGAGGAGTAATTGATCCTCTCCCAAGCCTATGGTAATCTATTTGTTATGACAGGTAGTGGGATTGCATGACATGATGTTTCCATTTAAAGATATAAAACCATGTTTATGTTTAAATAGAAATGCAAAGTCTAGTTTTATAAGACTTAGAAACTAAAGTGATGTTTTTATTACAATCTAAAGTTTGTGCTTTGTCATTAACAAAACTTAGCAAAGATCGTTTAAATATAAATAACATTTTTAGGCGATATTTGTATTAACACACCCTTTATTAAAATCGACACAAAAATTTAGAGGGGTGATCCTGGGAATGTGAAGATACCATGTATGATTAGGTACAAACATATTGAGCATACTTACATTGACTGTGAATCCCCAATCAACGTGATGTCCTCAAGCCTTTATAGCCACATCATGAATAGACCACTTGAGCCTAGGAAAGACCCAAAGTATCCCGGCGGAGTTTGTAACTTCGTTGGAAGAGTTAAGGGTATTCATGTCCTTGTTGGAAATTTCACCTTTGTCACCGACTTCATGGTCCTTGAAGATCTGGCAAATGTTGTTGATTGCCGCTAATCTCACGTTGTGTTAGGCAAACACCTCAAGGACTTCCTTAAGTTCCTAGATTCCATAGACCTTGATGTTGACACTCGAGAGACTACCCGATTACGTCTCTTCTAATTCTCTCTGCGAGACCATGCTAGTCAGTGGCTAGAGCGTCTACCCGCAGGATCCATCACCTCTTGGGATGATCTCACAACTCACTTATTTGCTCAATTTTTACCACCGGGAAGAACCACAAAGCTAAGGAATGACATCTTGGCGTTCCAACAACGCCAAGGCAAAACCTTCTACGAGGCATGGACTCGATTCAAGGACTTACTCCAAAAAGTCCCTCATCATGGCATAGACCTTTGGCTCCAAGTCCAAATCTTCTATGACCATATCAATCTCCCCACGAGGCAAACCATTGACCAAGCGGCCGGTGGTAAGCTACGTGAACTAAGTGCTGAACAATCATGGGATCTCCTAGAAGATCTTGCTCTTTATGACAAAGAAAGTTGGAACGATCCCTGTGATTTGAATAAAACGGTCAAGGCAATATCTTTGCCTTCGAACAATTCAAGCACTTCTGATCGTAGGATCATAGAACTTGAAGACCAAGTCAAGTGTCTTATGAAATCCTACGAGGCTCCTAAACCTTCAAGCCAAGTGAACAAAATCACTTCTTCGTGCGAATTATGTAGTGGTCCCCACGACACTCGTGATTGCATGGAACTCCCCGAACAAGCTTTTGCGGACTACGCATCCTCGCGTACCGACGGAGCGGGAGACAAGTGGTACACTTTCAAACCCGAGCCAAACCCTTACGGTGATTCATACAACCCCTCATGGAAAAATCACCCAAACCTTAGGTGGAAGTCAAACCAAAACGTGCCCCAAAACAATTCTTCCAACCCACCTAATCGTTTTCAACCCAACGGTCCTTCCTCGAACCGTACCTTCAACAATAATCCTTCCAACAACTATGGTAGTACCAATAACTTTGAAGGATTGATGTCCAATTTTATGGCATCTCAAGAAGCTCGTATAGCTAAATTCACATCCGAATTTAATCAACAACAACTAGAGATGACCAATAAGATTGACAACTTATTGAAGGCCCTCAACAACCAAGTGCTATCACCTCCACATAAGGACGCTAGGAACACAAATAGCGGACCCCAAGTCAAGGACCCTTCTTCATCCAAACAAGTCCACTTCGTTAATGTTGTCACTATTAAGCCAATCCCTAAGAATGAAATAGATAGTGAACATAAGGAGGAAGTTAAGACAAATAAGGATGAGGTTAAGGAAGGTGAGGTTGATAGGGAAGCTAAGATAAGTGGAGTAGAAGAAGTAGATGACGAAGAGGACTACTTCAATAGGTTTCCCACTAAGGAAGAACGTGCATACCATAAGGATCTATTCGATGACCCCGAGACACCATACTTCCTAGGTAACCCAATCATCAAAACCGGTGACCCTTCCAACATCAACATACCATGCAATATAGGTCACTTGCATGTTTGGAAGGCTTACATAGATCTTAAGTCCCCAATAAACGTCATGACTAGAGCCCACTACAATCTGATAATGAAAAAGCAACTGGGACTTAGAACATTTCCTAGCACGGGGTGGATAAGCAATTTTGTAGGTAGAGTTAGGGGACTCCACGTCTATATAGGGAATTTCACCTACGTCATCGACTTCGTGATCGTTGAGGATATTCGTCCGGTAGTTGACACATGCTTAACTCAAGTAGTTTTTGAAAAGCCGTTTGTTGAGGCCTCTAAAATGAATTATGACCCATCTCTAGGGATAGTTAGATTCAGGGATGAGACCGATGATATAGCTTACCAAATGCCTTATAAGATAGAGCAATACCGACTCTTGTTAAACATTGAGAAGGAGCATAAGCAAGCGGTCTACTATAGGAATGACAAGGATAGAAGTAGAGGAGTAGACTATGACATGAGTAGGATATTTGGGTTCAACAAAGAATGCTTGCAACTAGGTCCGGAATATAAGACTAAGCCCGAGGATGACCTAGAGGATGTGACCAATGATGGAGTCACATAATAGAGCCCGTGACTTTGAATCTAGCTACAAGACTCGTTAATAAAGAAAAGCGCTTCTTGGGAGGCAACCCAAGCTTTTTGTGTTTATTTATTTATTTGTTTGATTTTATTTGCTTCCGTATGTATGTTTTATTTTTATTGTTATTGATTCATGCTTCAAACTAAATTGTGAAAATGCTTTATTTTGTTTTTAACTTCGTCTTAACTACATATAAAGGTATTTTGCAAAAGATAAGTGTAAGGGAAATCTAAATCGGTTTATAAGAACAAATGAACATGAATCATAACAATATTAAATTGACATAGATATTAGTAATTGTTTGAGTCAAATGCTTGTATCGAGTCATAATGATATTTTGCAGGATTTCCAGGAAGTAAGAATTGAGTTTTTCCAGAAATTTTCTGGAAACTTAACATGAGAAATCTGTCAGATCACTTCTGACGGCGTCAAGCCCCAGGCTGACGGCGTCAGGTTCAGTTTTCTGGAATTTTTGAAAGTTTTGTTTTTTTTCCGGAATCATAAAATGCTTTATAAAATTTCTAACTTATAAACTCCAGGAATCTGCAAAATATTCATTCCACAAGCATTATATCCTTATACAGATTTATCCCGCCGATGTTATGCCGGTTTCGTGTTTGTTTTCTCAGGTTTAACAGGTTATTTTGGACAAGAAGATGATTTATATTTCGGAAGGGAAGCTTTGAGTGTTCATTTTCTTGGAAGAAGATCTAAACATGTTACCCCTTTATCCACCAAGCGAATCAGGGGAGTATTTGATTTCATTCTTTTACCTTGTTCAATTTTACATCTTATTATTTGAACATTGGGGACAATGTTCATCTTAAGTGTAAGGGGGGGAAAATTACGATACCTTAGAGAATGCAATTACGCTTGATTTTTGTTTGTTTAATGGTAGATGTGTAATAAAACTGAGAGAAATACCTGTTAGGGTAATTTTAGTGCCAAATTTAAAATTTTTTACAACATTTAGGAGTGAAACTTTGGTCTTAATGAGCGTCTCATGGATAGGAGTTATATGACTAGCACAAAAACCGTACCACTAAAAAATTTTCCACCCCAAATATGTGAGGTTCGCCCCTAGAATTGGTAGGAAAAGCATTTATGCTATGATGTGTGTACCGGTAGCACTTAGATTCTAGAACTTGCGTTAGGACCATCCCGAATCCACAAGTGAGACTACATTCGTGTAGTTAGATTTACTACATGATAAGAGGCATTAGGATTAACCCATTGTTTTACACCTGTGTTTTTGTTATAATTACTTTGACTACATTGGTCAAGTAATTCTCCCACACCCTTGCGTTGTACCCATTTTTGGTACACGATACCCCTAGTACACCCTCCAGAGCCTATCCTTTTCGTTTCTAACTTTAAGCATTTTACTTAAAGGAAGAATTTGTTACACCCCACTTAAATGTACACCCAAATCGCCTTAGCCTACCTTGTATGCACTCACCTTTAGTGCATTATTGTGACAACATTTGTTTAAACCCTTAGTTAATTATCTAATTGATTACATGGTTGCTAAGTCGAGTCATATCCTTGTACATATTGTTTTGGGACGATTGGGACTCATGGGTAAAGTACTAGTGTAATGGAGTAATGGGGAAGAACAACATTATTACCCCCATATGTGCTAAATATTTTAAAAGTACTCCAAGTGTTTCGATTATCTTAATTCGAGTCATTAGAATAGTTATTTGTAAAGTATGTAAAAGTTCAAGTGTAAGGGGAGAACCGAGGCCCCTATGATGTATTATTTTGGATGGTAGGGCAAGAAAGTATGCAAAAAAATAAAAATAAATAAAAATCGAAAAAATCAAGAAAAAGAAAAAAAATGAGAAAAAGAAAAGTAGAAAAAACATACGGACTACCATCCCGTTTCTTTTTATGTTTATTTTGTGTTTTATTAGTTTTTAATTAGCGTTAGTCGAGTCTAGTCTTGGCTTAGCAACGCCATATTGTACATGTAATTAATCAAGATCTTTAACTCGCCACCAGTGCAATCTCCCTTATCCAACAAAACCGTGTTTATCATATCCCTACACCTCATTACAACCCTTTTGTAAAGTCCTCTTTGATAGTTTATCTTAGGTGCTTACGCCTAGTGGAGAAGGTTTTCGATCCTTTCCCAAGCCTATGGTAATCTATTTGATACGACAGGTAGTGAGAGATATTGTCCATTTTCATTTATGGGATATAATTCTATGACACCTGAGAGATGTGAGTATCTAAACACTACTTGTGAGGTGCTAGTATGTAATCTCCGTGCTTATTATGATTGAAGGGAACGATTAATTGTTGTAATTACTTTTATATTAGCGTTAAATGACCCCTAACTTGTATTTTGATTAGAATAAAAGCTCATTTGCTTGAGGACAAGCAAATCTCAAGTGTAAGTGTATTTGATAAGGCGAAAAGTGTACCGCTTTTTGGGGGTCATTTAAGTCCTAAATCGTATTTATTTGATCAAATATCGTCCTAAATCGTTCCTTATGGCATTTTAGGTACTTTGGAGAGAAATTCTGGAAAAGGAAGCATTTTGGACGTTTTTGGAGCATAAAAGTGAAGAATTCGACAAAGTGCCAAAAATCTGCTGAATAGTACCCTTGACGACGTCAGGCATGGAGCTGACGGCGTCAAGCCTTGATAGGCCAGAAGGCCATCAAGAAACCCTAACCACGGCGAGGTGACGGCGTCAAGGCTATAACGTGACGCCGTCAGATCTGTTTTTCTATATATATTCGCATAATTTTTAGTCATAAGTGTGGAACTTTTTAGAGAGAAACCCTAGACGATTTTTGCAGCTTTTTTAAGGGTTTTATACCCTTGGATCTCTCATGTTACATTGAAGATAAGTAATCAATTAATCATTCAATATGTCTATGTGTTGTTTGATTCTATCTTGTTCTTGTCTTTTGTTTAACATGCTAGGCTAGGTTTTCTTTGTGTTTGCTTAGATCTAATGAAACCTAACTATTGATTATTGATTGAATGGTGTGTTATTAATTGTATTGGATGGGTGATTATCGATGTTAGGCTTAAGAAAACTGGCAGACTTCCGGTTGGTAACATGCTTGAACGTCTTAAGAAACATGAACCAAGGTGTACTAAGGTTATTTTGATTGTATTTAATGCATGAGTGAATTCTAGTGATCCCATGTTAGGAGCTTCTTAGCCGGCTCGACATAGGAGTGAAGTAGGATCTCATAGAGTTAGGGGAAGTCCGTACACACCCCTACGAATGGTATTAAGGAATACAATCCGTCATCCACGCAATTAATACACACTAATCAATCGGTAAAAGATAGTTAGGGAGTAAGGAAATCTAAGTAAACACACTTCTCTCCATATTAGTTTTCACAAAACATTTACTTTCTTGTTATTTTATTTTATTTGCATTAGTAGTTATTTGGGTTAGTTGACTAGCAACTAATTCCACCCACTCCTTCAAACCCGAGATTTTTACTTGCTTTCCTAAAAATATAAAAATACAAAAAGAATCTTCCCTCACCCTTAGACCTACTAGAGTAGCTTTTCAATCCTAACGACACTATTCCCGCAGAGAACGATCAATCCCCTGGTGCTTGCCACTACACTATACTACATCGGTTAGGTACACTGCCTGGTGGGGATTGCAAGCTTCTCAATCCCTTGAGAAGTAAAACCCTAGTGCGTGGTCGCAATCCCGTGCATCACCCGATCAAAGGCGTGAGGTTCTAACTGAAGTTAATCGTCAAAGAAGGATTGAAGAATTGGAGGCTGAGTTGAAAAATGCCTTAAAGAAAGTCTGTTTTTGGAGGTCAATACTTTGTTTATTTGTAGTTGTGGTTTCTTTGGTACTTGTACTGAAGTTGTATAATGTTTATGGCTAGATTGTGTGGTTTGTAGTGGATCATGTACCCATCTTTTTGGTGAATGCTTAAATGTTTGCTTGTAAATTTTACTGATTTTGATCTTTTGGCTACTCGATATCTTATGGCAGCAATTAACCAAAATGGCACAAATTGACTATCCTGTTTGACCTTATGCAAATGAATGTACATGCACAAAACTATCAAAAATTACCCAAAGTGACAATCATTCTTGGAGACTATTAGTTATCTTTTGATAGTAATTACCCGGAATTGGCCAAATTCACTTGGAGACTCTTTGACTTTTGCAAATTACAATCAAGTTTGACAATATTTCTTTGTGTTAGGTCCCCATATTGTAAACACAAGTATAGATTTTGGTAGAAATAAGATGAGAATAAAGATTGGTTGATTATAACAATATGAAAGATGAAAGTGCAAGAGTTTCTCTAACGAAATGAAATAACCAACAATAGTATTTGTTACATAAGCTTAGTATTTATAGGCAAGGTCTAGGGCAACACTCCCTTCCCTTCCTATCTTTCTAGTCATGGGCTTTAGAAGCCCATTGGACGCCTACATAACTTAATTCATAACCATAAAGAAGATGAATAAACTAGCAACCTATTACATATTGTAGGAATGACCGAGACTTGAGAGATTACGTAAAACATGATCCTAACAATCTCCACCTAAGGGTCGGTCATGAAGACTAATAGGATTGCTCGACGTCTTTTTCTTTGTCTTTAAACTTTGACTTTCACAGCTTTAGACGTCTTCAAAAAATTCGTTAGCAAAATGATTCATCGTTCTTTGTTCTTTGTCTTTGATGATTTGATAGTGATCAAGTGATGTCGTAGTCTGCCATTCGTCACATTCTTAGTCTTCAGTGGATCTGCGCCTTTCCAACATGCTCATACATCTTTGAATTTGATGCTTACATACTTTCGTAGCTCTTATTTCTTTGTTGAAGATTNTCTTTGTCTTTAAACTTTGACTTTCACAGCTTTAGACGTCTTCAAAAAATTCGTTAGCAAAATGATTCATCGTTCTTTGTTCTTTGTCTTTGATGATTTGATAGTGATCAAGTGATGTCGTAGTCTGCCATTCGTCACATTCTTAGTCTTCAGTGGATCTGCGCCTTTCCAACATGCTCATACATCTTTGAATTTGATGCTTACATACTTTCGTAGCTCTTATTTCTTTGTTGAAGATTCTTTGTGTTGACGTAGAATCCTTCTTTGAATGTTGCTTAGCATTTGATCATTGTCTTTTCACTTTGTAGATTCTTTCATTCGACGTAGAATCTTTCTTTGACTGTTATAATGCATTGATCTTTGATGAGAGCTTTCATAGTCGTTGAGATGTAAGTATGAGCATGTGGACTTTGGTGTTCAAGATGGTAGTTGTACCTGCATTGAAACAGTTAGCAATAATACGTCCGGTATTTACAGGTTTGGAATTAGAATTTGTCGATAGCTGATATGTGCTATTTTACACATACTTTTGACCTTAGTTTAAGTGTTATAAAGACCAAAAACTAACGTGAAACGCCAAAGATATAGTGTTTTTATGTTTGTGACTGTGCAGGAAAGGATATTGCATAAATGGCATGAAAACTAACCAAAAAGCCCTAAACGAGCACGAGATTTGGAAAAGAGTCAAGAAACCAAGTCAAAGATGAAATTTACTCAAGTAAAGCCCGTGACGATGTTTTCATTACTTAAAGGCTCGTGAATATGAAAGAGATACTTAATCGAAGATTAAAGATGATTATCATGAATAAGCTTCCCAAACTCGAGCAAGTGGTCACTTTTATATCATTGAAGACTTTTTGAAGACTCGTTAACATATTCCTCAAGATTACAAGGACTTAAGTTTACTTTTTAGAAGTCGTTTAGTAGTATAATGAAAGTTTATGTGTTACTTTCATGAACAAATAGAGTTAAGGGGGCTAGATGTAAAAGGAATCCACCATGGAAACCTTAAATACCCACCTTAAGCTTCATTTTGAAGCTAGTCTTCATTTTTTATTTTTAGTCTTAATTTTGTATTTTACATTATGTCATTTTAATTTTATGTCATTTAATTTACTTGTCATTTATTTTCTTGTCAATTTAATTTTCATGTCTTGATTTACTTATTGTCTTTAATCTTTATTGTCTTTAATCTTTACAAGTCTTTCTTAATCTTTACAAGCTTTTATAAATTTTCTTTGTCACCTTTGCATGG
>LBNU01012436.1:15350-32100 GCA_014162995.1 Artemisia annua
AATTTTCATTCTCAAGTACTTTGTTTTCCTATTTCAGTGTTATTTAATATATTGCAAGTTTCAATTTCAGTATCTCTTTTAATTTCAGTATTTAATTTTGATAATGTCCCTTTCAAGAGTGAAAACCTTGAATTGTGGTTGTGTTATTGTTTCATGGACTGAATAAGCTCATATAAGCTCCTAGAAAGCTTTTAAAAGCTTTTAGAAACCATAAAACTCAGTTTAGGATTAAAAAGCAAAAATACAAAAAAATTCAATAAATTCAGTGAAAAATCAAAAATCAGTCTCCAAGAAGAATGAAGATGATCCATGGTGAATTCTTGATTGCTCTGGGTATTAGTGCTTAGTGGTAAGCTATAGGATTGGTTCTTGGTCCTTGGTTCTCTGTCTAAGCCTGAATTCCATTTTGATATCACACTCCAGGGAACATAACGAACCCGGGGAATCATTGTATTCTCCAGGATACATTTTGAGTCGAGTCCTCCAGCAGTTTTGACTTTCTGTTGACCAGACCCTTGGTTGACGGATAAGTTGACCGTTTAGGACAGATCATAGATATAAAAATATAAACCTTACTTCTGAAAATCAGGTTTACCTGATCGGCAACCCAACCACGCAATAAAATTAAGGGTTCTTCTGATCCATCCAACCAATTCTGCCCTTGAGCCAGTGAATTCCTGTAAAACCCCCAAAAAAAATCTAGGGTTTCATTTTGGATAATATAAAATAACGCAAAAGTTAATTGCCGGGAAAAAAATTAAAACAGCCAAATCTGACAAACTTTTGAATATCGGTATCTGTAAACTTTGATATGTTTTTGGTGCGATGGTAACTTCTTGATAGTGAGGCGGTGCAAATGGCGGTGCAAGTATATAAAACTTAAGTTCCAGATAACTGTTAAGAGGGAAGTAACCTTTCTGTATGTTAATACTGAACATGGGCTACAATGCACAAAAACGGCTGACGTCGGGCTTCATTGGGCAAGTGTTAAAAAATTGATGGGCTAACAATACCAGCTATTTAGAATCTGATTAAGGGCCCAAATTTTATTATTATTTTAAAGACTTTGGGAAGTGGTCCTTTGAGAAATTACTATCTATGTTAATTCCCGATACAAATAACGCCGTTTAGGCGTCTTTTTTCCCGCAAAAAATGAAGCCCAAGTTGTTAGCCTGTATGCGTGGCCCATTCCCTTCCATTAGCCCTTAGTCTGGTCCAGATGTGAAGATAAAGAAGAACCTAGAACACCTCACCATATCTATCGGATTCCAGAACAATCTCAACGCACACAAAATCATACCTAATTCACAAAGAAGATGCAATGAAGATCAAAGCTAGAAAGAGGACATACAACACGGTGGCGCAATCGATTCAGATAATAAAGAATAGGAAAAAAAATTCTTCTACAAATCTACATAGCCAAAAACACACATACCCAAAAGGTATGTACTATGATTATCATTGGAGTTTTTATATTTTTTTTTTTGTGTTTTTGCGTCGCCCAAATGGCCTGTGTTAGTGCAAATATTACGATATTTAATCTATACAGTCTCGTTTTTTTTATTGATGACAAACGTATAACTTGATACATAACGTAAAATATACAAGTTACTCGTAATCATATTTTGTCTCAACATACATTCAACACCTCTCGACGTCTCGGGTCCTCGTATGCTACAACACAGGTTCGTACATGTTTGTTATGTGGCATTATTATCAAACCCCTTGACCAACCATTTAGAATGTTTAAAATACTTTTAGAGTCTTTAAGTATTTTAGGTGTCAAAGTGCACTTTAGGTATAAAATAGAATAAGTGCCACATTAGGTGTCTAGATAATNTTTTGGTGCGATGGTAACTTCTTAATAGTGAGGCGGTGCAAATGACGGTGCAAGTATATAAAACTTAAGTTCCAGATAACTGTTAAGAGGGAAGTAGCCTTTCTGTATGTTAATACTGAACATGGGCTACAATGCACAAAAACGGCTAACATCGGGCTTCATTGGGCAAGTGTTAAAAAATTGATGGGCTAACAATACCAGCTACTTAGAATCTGATTAAGGGCCCAAATTTTATTATTATTTTAAAGACTTTGGGAAGTGGTCCTTTGAGAAATTACTATCTATGTTAATTCCCGATACAAATGACGCCGTTTAGGCGTCTTTTTTCCCGCCAAAAATGAAGCCCAAGTTGTTAGCCTGTATGCGTGGCCCATTCCCTTCCATTAGCCCTTAGTCTGGTCCAGATGTGAAGATAAAGAAGAACCTAGAACACCTCACCATATCTATCGGATTCCAGAACAATCTCAACGCACACAAAATCATACCTAATTCACAAAGAAGATGCAATGAAGATCAAAGCTAGAAAGAGGACATACAACACGGTGGCGCAATCGATTCAGATAATAAAGAATAGGAAAAAAAATTCTTCTACAAATCTACATAGCCAAAAACACACATACCCAAAAGGTATGTACTATGATTATCATTGGAGTTTTTATATTTTTTTTTTTGTGTTTTTGCGTCGCCCAAATGGCCTGTGTTAGTGCAAATATTACGATATTTAATCTATACAGTCTCGTTTTTTTTATTGATGACAAACGTATAACTTGATACATAACGTAAAATATACAAGTTACTCGTAATCATATTTTGTCTCAACATACATTCAACACCTCTCGACGTCTCGGGTCCTCGTATGCTACAACACAGGTTCGTACATGTTTGTTATGTGGCATTATTATCAAACCCCTTGACCAACCATTTAGAATGTTTAAAATACTTTTAGAGTCTTTAAGTATTTTAGGTGTCAAAGTGCACTTTAGGTATAAAATAGAATAAGTGCCACATTAGGTGTCTAGATAATTTTAGGAAGTTTACAATCTATAAAAATGTGTCTTATAACAACATAAGTACATAAAACATTTTTAGTAACTTACTTATATATAGCAAACTAATACATTTTGTAGTAACTTTATAAGTTTACTTTCATATATATTTTAATCTAAAATAGAAATATACATGTCTTGTCTTGTCAACATTGACTTTGGAAGATCTTGTATAAATTGTCTTTTGCATCATGCATATGTCTTATCAATGTTGACTCTTGCATATAAATAGTAGCCCATGGTTTATATCTTTGTTAGTTTTGGAACATGGTTTTGGAACATGGTTTATATCTTTGTTAGTCTTGGAACATGGTTTTGGAAAACCTCTTTACTTGTTTGCTTATAAATAGTATCCCATGGCTTACTCATTTTGTTGATGAAAAATAACACACATTCCCTCTACCCTTTGCATACATTTAGATTAATAGCAAAACCATGTAGAAACACATATTAATCACCCTTTCCATAATGATCATATGCTTCTAACATTCATCTTTGTTTTAAGCATATCATACTTCATGATCCACCAAGAAGGTTACAAGATCTTGAAGTCATCATTCATTAAAGCATTCTAACATATGAAGATTCAAGGGCACTTGACATTCTCAATGATTGAAGACTTCTTATTCAAGAAATTCATTTAGATTAGTCATTCATATCCATTAGACTTTTATGTCATGGATCATCATTGTATCATCACAATATAGATTAGATGGTTTATGTGTTTGTGCCATAAAACACAAGGTTTTTATGTTGGGCCACAAAACATAGCGGGAGTGGTTGTACACTTGGAAAAGAACTCGACATCCAGCTTAGTGTCGAAAATATTGTATAGGCGACGTTAGGTGTGGTTGTACCTTTGTAAAAGAACTCGGTATTTAGCTTTGTACCGGAAAAAGTGTAAGCGACGATTGTAAGGTTTTCTCCGCCGAGAAGGGAGCTTGTTGATCTAGTGAAGTAACTCTCGAGTTGGGTACTCGGGGAGTGGAGTAGGGCGGAGAGGAGATCCGTGACCGAACCACTATAAATCCTCGTGTTCGGTTTGCACTTTCTTTTACTTATTGCTTTGCTTTTATACTTGCATTATATCATTGCGTGTGGTGTGACTTAATGGTTATACTTGTGTGACAACTTGCTATATGCTTTATATTAGTCATAAGACTATTATTAGCATTTTACATATTATGGCAAGCTTGATTGGAAATTTGATACAACAAGTTTAAAGTTTTTAAACGGTAACGTATTCACCCCCTCTACGTTTTCACAATTGATTTCATAGCCTGCTTTACCGGCCCCAATTCATCAGACATAAGTTGAAATTAATTAGCTCAATCCCAAAAAAAAAAAAAAAAAAAAAAAAAAGGTCCAATAAGCTTTTTCAAACTGAAATAAGGCCTTAAGGCAGATGTGATGAGACGAAAAGTGTACCCGTTTTAAGAGTCATTTAAGCCCTAATTCGAGTAAATGTGATCAAATATTGCCCTAAATCGTTCCTTTTGTCATTTTAGGTACTTTTGAGAAGAATTTTGGAAAACATGCTAATTTGAACGTTTTTGGAGCATAAAAGTGAAGAAAACGACAAAGTCTCAAAAGAAGCTGGAAAACCTTCCTGACGGCGTCAGAGTCACAAGGTGACGCCGTCAGCCAACGTTGACAAAGGAGTAGAATCAGATTATACTAGACGCCCTATGAAGAAAACAAGATGTTTACACCTGACGGCGTCAGGTGTTAGAGGAAGTAGACCGTCAGGTGTTAAGCTAAAGAGTGACGGCCCAGAGCACATATACAAGTAACGGCGTCAGAAGTAGATCTAGGCCATCTGAGAACCCTAATGGCGGCGAGCTGACGGCGTCAGAACCCATAACCTGACGCCGTCAGAATGTAAAATCTATATATATTTTTCTATTTTTCATTCATTAGTGTGGAACTTTTGGTGCAAGTTTGGGAAAAACCCTAGAGACGAATTTGGCTGTGTTTTCAAGGGGTTTTCACCCTTGAATCCTTCATGTTCAATTAAAGATAAGTCCTCACTTAAATTAAGCAATATGTCTATGTGTTGGTTAATTACATCTTATGCTTGTCTTTTAATTAACATGCTAGGCTAGATTTTTCTTGTGTTTGCTTAGATCTAATGAAACCTAACTATTAATTATGGGTTGATTGGTGTGTTATTACTTGTCTTGGATGAATGTTTCATCAATGTTAGGCTTAAGAAAACTGGCTAAACTCCTATATGGTAACCTGCTTGAACGTCTTAAGAAACATGTAACTAATGCGTACTAGGTTACTAAGGTAGTATTTAACGCATGAGCCAATGTTTACAATCCCTATGATTGGGTGCTTTACGCATCGTTGTATGAGGAGATAAGAGCTTATAGAATTGGGGAGATATGTACGCCACCCCATGAATTGTTAAGGAATACACCCGTCATCCACGCAAGTAATACATACACCAATTAACCGGTAAAAGATAGTTAGGGAGTAAGGAAATCTAAGTAAACACATTTGTCTCCATATAAGTTTTCACAACCACAATAGTTTAGTTATTTTATTTTTAATTGCAATTGTAGTTTTTGGGTTAGTTGACTAGCAACTAATTCCGCCCGCTCCTCCAAAACCTGAGATTTTACCTGCTTTCAAAAAAATATAAAAATACAAAAAATAATCTTCCTTCACCCTTAGACCTTTTAGAGTAGTTTTTATAACCTAACGAACACTATTCCCTATGAGAGAACGATCAATCCCCCGTACTTACCACTACACTATACTACACCGACCAGGTACACTGCCTGGTGGGATTGCAAGCTTCTCAAGATCTCCCGAGAGGTAAAACCTGTTGCGTGGTCGCAATCCCACGTCATCAAGTTTTTGGCGCCGCTGCCGGGGAATAGTTATTGTTTAGGTAGAATTTTTATTTTATTAGGTCTACTCACTAGATTCATTTCTAGTGAGATTTTTATTTTATTTTTCTAGGATCTTCTTTAGTCTATCTATTTTCTTCGTGTTTTTGTTCGTAATACTTCTTCATGAGTAATATTGGTCGCTTGATCCCTGTTATTCGTGTTTTCCGCCGTAGGAATTTTCAGTTACCCAACCTGCCCCCTATTGTTGAAAACGAGAACCCACCAAACCTACCACCCGATCATCACTTTGACAACCATTCCGATATGGACGAATCTGACCATGACACCGACCATGAAAATGGCCCCTTTTACTACTCGTCGGATTCCGATGAGGATATAGGGAATGGGGAAGTAGTAGATGACCCTGAAGGAGAGGAAAGAGCCAACTCTCTAAATTATGTTGACCCTAGAACAAAGATTGATAAAGATAGTTTGTTTAACATGCAATTCCCTTGCAAAATTGGATTTAGAAGCTTTGACGCCTACCTTAACTCATCTTTGCCAATGAACATAATCTCGCGTGCTGAATACAATAAGATCATGGTTAAGGAGTTAGAATACCAAGGAGAGAATATAGTTGCTAGGGCTAAGACGTTGCATGTGTTTGTAGGGAGCTTTGCTTATCGAACAGACTTTATGGTTATGGAAGACCTAGGGGAGTTTATTTGTAGTAGCTTAACCCAAGTTGTATTCGGGAAGCCCTTCAAAAGGTTAACCAACTTAGATGAAAAACTAATGGAAGGGTTAATTACATTCTCAGATGGGAATGAGGACTTTGTTTATCAAATGCCCCGTGCACACCCTAGGTATAAAAACTTTTCTGTTGAGAAATGTAATAGATTTCCCCCATACGGTATATTGAGTGAGAACGATATTAGGAAAGGACTTAAGTACCCCCATGAAAAGAATAAGAGATATTATCGCGGATGTTTAGAGCTTAATGATGATTATAAGAAGGAAGAGGCGACTATTAGGTGGCTCATGCTTGGATATGTGAGCATCAGTGACACCAAATGAACGGTTACTTTGAGTCTAGCTACAAGACTCGTTAATAAAGAAAAGCGCTTCTTGGGAGGCAACCCAAGCTTTGTGTGTTTTTGTTTGTTTGTTTGATTTTATTTGTTTCCGTACATATGATATTTCTTGTTATTGATTCATGATTCAAACTAACTTGTGAAAATGCTTTATTTTGTTTTTAACTTCGTCTTAACTACATATAAAGGTATTTTGCAAAAGCTAAGTGTAAGGGAAATCTAAATCGGTTTATAAGAACGAATGAACATGAATCATAACAATGTAAATTAACATACATATTAGTATTTGTTTGAGTCAAATGCTTGTATCGAGTCATAATGAATTTTTGCAAGAATTCCAGGAAGTAAGCTCTAGTTTTTCCAGAATTTTTCCGGAAACTTAACATGAGAATTCTGTCAGATCATTTCTGACGGCGTCAGGCATTACAACCTGACGGCGTCAGGCAATAATTTTCTGCAATTTTTGAAAGTTTTGTTTTTCTTCCGGAAATAAAAAGTTTTGTTAATTCTCTAACTTATAATCTCCAGGAATTCTGCAAAAATATTCATTCCACAAGCATTATATCCTATTATAGATTATACCGCCGATTTTATGCGAGGTTGGCCTTTATCTTTTTTTCAGGTTAACAGGTTATTTTGGACAAGAAGATGATTTATATTTTGGAAGGGAAGCTTTGAGCGTTCATCTTTCTTGGAAGAAGATCTAACCATGTTACCTCACTATCCACATCAAACGAATCAGGGGAGTATTTGATTTCATTCTTTCATTTTATTTACTTTTACATCTTCTATTTGAACGTTGGGGACAATGTTCGGTTTAAGTGTAAGGGGGTAAATGAAGACACCTTAGAGAATACAATTGCGCTTGATTTTTGTTTATTTGATAGTAAATTTGTAATAAAACCGAGAGAAATATTTGTTAGGGCAATTTTAGCGCCAATTTAAATTTTTTTACAACATTTAGAAGTGAAACCTTGGTCTTAATAAGCGTCGCATGGATAGGAAATTATATGACTAGCACAAAACCGTACCACTAAAAAAATTTTCCACCCCAAATATGTGAGGTTCACCCCTAGAATTAGTAGGAAAATCATTCATTTTTGATGCTATGATGTGTGTACCGGTAGCACTTAGATTTTAGAACTTGCGTTAGGACCATCTCAAATCCACAAGTGAGACTACATTCGTGTAGTTAGATCTACTACATGATAAGAGGCATTAGGATTAACCCTTTGTTTTTACACCCGTGTTTTTGTTATAATTACATTGGCCACATTGGCCAAGTAATTCTCTCAAACCCTTTTCGTTTCGACCTTTGAGCATCTTACTCAAAGTGAGAATTTGTTACACCCCACTTAAATGTACACCCAAATCGCCTTAGCCTACCTTGTATGCACTCACCTTTAGTGCATTATTGTGACAACATTTGTTAAACCCTTTGTTAATTATCTAATCGATTACATGGTTGCTAAGTCGAGTCATATCCTTGTACATATTGTTTTGGGACGATTGGGACTCATGGGTAAAGTACTAGTGTAATGGAGTAATGGGGAAGAACAACATTATTACCCCCATATGTGCTAAATATTTTAAAAGTACTCCAAGTTTTTCAATTATCTTAATTCGAGTCATTAGAATAGTTAATGGTAAAGTTATGTAAAAATTCAAGTGTAACGGGAGAACCGAGGCCCCTATGATGTATTATTTTGGATGGTAGGGCAAGAATGTATGGTAAAAAAATCGAAAAATCAAGAAAAATAAAAAAAAAATGTGAAAAAGAAAAATAGAAAAAACATACGGACTACCATCCCGTTTCTTTTATGTTTGTTTATGTTTTTGTTATTTTGTTTTTAGCTTAAGATTGAGTCGAGTCTTGGCTTAGCAACATTGTATAGTGCATGTATTTGATCATGATAATTAACTCGCCATCATTAAAATACCCTTTGTTCCAACCAAACCGTGTTTATCATATCCCTACACCTTACGTTACAACCCTTTGGAAAGCCCTCTTTGATAGTTTATCTTAGGTGCTTACGCCTAGTGGAGGAGTAATTGATCCTCCCCCAAGGCTATGGTAATCTATTTGCTATGACAGGTAGTGAGAGATATTTTCCGTTTTCATTTATGAGATATAATTCTATGACACTTGAGAGATGAGAGTATCCAAACACTATTTGTGAGGTGCTAGTGTATGATATCCGTGCTTATTATGATTAGGGTCGAATGACTATTTGTTGTAATTAATTTTATATTTGTGTTAAATGACCCCTAACTCATATTTTGATTGTAATAAAAGCTCATTTGATTGAGGATAAGCAAATCCCAAGTGTAAGGGTATTTGATGAGACGAAAAGTGTACCCGTTTTAAGGGGTCATTTAAGCCCTAATTCGAGTAAATGTGATCAAATATTGCCCTAAATCGTTCCTTTTGTCATTTTAGGTACTTTTGAGAAGAATTCTGGAAAACATGCTAATTTGGACGTTTTTGGAGCATAAAAGTGAAGAAAACGACAAAGTCTCAAAAGAAGCTGGAAAACCTTCCTGACGGCGTCATAGTCACAAGGTGACACCGTCAGCCAACGTTGACAAAGGAGTAGAATCAGATTACACTAGACGCCTTATGAAGAAAACAAGATGTTTACACCTGACGGCGTCAGGTGTTAGAGGAAGCAGACCGTCAGGTGTTAAGCTAAAGAGTGACGGCCCAGAGCACATATACAAGTGACGGCGTCAGAAGTAGATCTAGGCCATCCGAGAACACTAATGGCGGCGAGCTGACGGCGTCAGAACCCATAACCTGACGCCTTCAGAATGTAAAATCTATATATACTTTTCTATTTTTCATTCATTAGTGTGGAACTTTTGGTGCAAGTTTGGGAAAAACCCTAGAGACGAATTTGGCTTTGTTTTCAAGGGGTTTTCACCCTTGAATCCTTCATGTTCAATTAAAGATAAGTCCTCACTTAAATTAATCAATATGTCTATGTGTTGGTTAATTACATCTTTTGCTTGTCTTTCAATTAACATGCTAGGCTAGATTTTTCTTGTGTTTGCTTAGATCTAATGAAACCTAACTATTAATTATGGGTTGATTGGTGTGTTATTACTTGTCTTGGATGAATGTTTCATCAATGTTAGGCTTAAGAAAACTGGCTAAACTCCTATATGGTAACCTGCTTGAACGTCTTAAGAAACATGTAACTAATGCGTACTAGGTTATTAAGGTAGTATTTAACGCATGAGCCACTGTTTACAATCCCTATGATTGGGTGCTTTACGCATCGTTGTAGGAGGAGATATGAGCTCATAGAATTGGGGAGATATGTACGCCACCCCATGAATTGTTAAGGAATACACCCGTCATCCACGCAAGTAATACATACACCAATTAACCGGTAAAAGATAGTTAGGGAGTAAGGAAATCTAAGTAAACACATTTGTCTCCGTATAAGTTTTCACAACCACAATAGTTTTAGTTATTTTATTTTTAATTGCAATTGTAGTTTTTGGGTTAGTTGACTAGCAACTAGTTCCGCCCACTCCTCCAAAACCCGAGATTTTACCTGCTTTCAAAAAAATATAAAAATACAAAAAATAATCTTCCTTCACCCTTAGACCTTTTAGAGTAGTTTTTCTAACCTAACGAATACTATTCCCTGTGAGAGAATGATCAATCCTCCGTACTTACCACTACACTATACTACACCGACCAGGTACACTGCCTGGTGGCATTGCAAGCTTCTCAAGATCCCTTGAGAGGTAAAACCTATTGCGTGGTCGCAATCCCACGTCATCTGCAACATGTCAGCTATCAAAAAAATGCCTTTACTTTAATGACTAACATGTATGCTTTATAACTTGCTTTAATACTTTACAATGCTTACAAGGCTTTAAATGTGTTTATACTATTGTAACACCTTCTTATTCTTTAGGTGCTACTGCAGAAGGTTTCGGCGTGCAAACAACGCAAGTAAACATGTCTCCTTTATCCAACTTTACTGAACCCTCAAATGGAAAACGCAAACGACAACCTCAAATTACACCCAGTTATTCGCCTATGGAGAGTCACGAAGGAAATGTACAAGACAACATACCAATACCGGCACAGTAAATGCTCTTTAGATTTGTTCTTTAATTTACTAAAATATTTTATTTAATTATCTTTTTTCCCAATTTTCTTAAAAGAAATCGCTTATTCTTTTGACTTATAAAACCATAACTGTTATTCTGTTCATTGCAGGCCCGCCAGCCACATCTCAACCTATATATAGAACAAGTGTGATTGCTATTTTTGGCATAAAAAAATCTCCCAATATTCCCTAAAAACTCCACGTGGAAACATCCCTTCTTTTAGAAAGTTTTTCGAAATTCTTTTTCAACAAATATGGTAGACACTAGCATGTAAATTAGGGAGCTTATTTAGGGGACAAATACCTGGTCAAAAAGTAAATGTTATCATTTGAATAAAATATTTTACATGCAAAATTGATAAAAGGCTATTATGCAACATGATAAAGGCTATGATACAACATTACATTGCCTACAATGCAAAAGTAACCACCTACTCTATTAATATACACTCAAGTACTAATTGAATAGAAAAGATATATTTTGTGATTATTAGAATTAAAAAAAGAGATTTATGTGTTATTTTATTATACTATAATATAATAGGCAAACATGATGTGACACTAATTACTAAGCTTAAACTCTTTATTAGTGCTTAATTCGCATTGCTATTGGTTCACAAAGTGATTTTACCACAAGTCAAAGGCCCAATAGTGTTATCATGATAGTGTGGCAAAATTCCATTGGCCAACAAACATTTGGGTTTTTCCTGTTCATAGATTAACATCGGTAATGACTTCCTATGTTTGTACGAGTAAACATGATCCATACAAGTGTTACCCACCATCTTATTTCTCCCCACCCTTCCCGAAGCTTCCCTCCCACTCCTCTCAAACCGACTAAAAACACAGAACCCACTCATATCTTCTCTCAAGATCAAGATGCAAACTCATTTCTTTCTCTAAAATTCCGGCGAGCCAAAAAAAATCACAATAAAAAACTACCGGTTATGGTATTGTCGTATTTTGTTCGGGTTTGAGTAAGTTTGGATTTTGATTTGTTTGTTTGTAGTATTGAATTAGTTTTGATTTTGGATTTTGATATTTATTGTTTAATTCAGATGCTTTATTTAGTTTTGGGGAAGTCTGGCTCAGCTTGGTTGTGTCGCCGGAGATGGAAACGCACGGGAATATTTTCCGGCAATGAGTGAGAGGTTGCTTATCTTTTCAATTTCTTGAAGGTATTTCTTTGAAAATTTTGGTTGTATTTAAATTTGTTTATATAAAAAGTATTTGTTGTCTTATGGTTTTCCATATTGAAGTTTAATTCAGTTGAATGTGTTTTTTGGGGTGAAATGATGTGAGAAATAGGAATTACAAGATGCTACTTTTTAATGTGCTCAATCTTTGTATAAACAAGGGTGCCTGGGATTTCTTATTTAAAATCGTTGTTACACTTTTAACTAGATTGGGGGAGTGATTTTATGTCGATTCAGTATGTTACTAAATGATACTGAAATAGATAATGTGCAAGAAGCGAGCTGGAGAAAACCAGTTACCACACCAAATAATGTGCAAGACAACTACACTACGGATATTTGATACAAGATGGGTGAGAACTTAAAAGGAAGAGGAGAAAGCAGTGCAATCGAGATGAAGAGGTATCGATTATTCTCCTTGCCACATTTTTTTTGTGCACCAACCCTACATTTTCTCTTTAATCATGTAATTCCTGTTTTGGCAAACCTACAAAAAAGAAACACCAAAACCGATCTGCATATGAAAAAGAGACTGGTCTAGGTTGCAAATGGAAAACTAAATTGATGTTTTATGCATAAACCCTTTAATATAATCTGAAATTTATGTCACTTAAACAAACAACAAACATTTTGAAATAAGAAGGTAGCTTATAGACATTTTACTGTAGGTAGGTAGTTATAAGCGCTTTTGAATGGCCATTTTTAAGTAACCACTTTAACTTGAGCACTTGGATAACCTATCCCAAAATACCCCTTTGTAAAGTTGCAGCAGAAACCAATGACCACCAACTTGAAAGAATAGCAATGAGACAATCCATTTTTATTATCGTGTTTCCTGTTACATATGAAGTTTTTGGGAACACAATGTACTTAGCTGTATATATAGTAGCAGTTGCCTAATTTAAATATTTAAAAGTTTGCATCAAATAGATGAAGTACTCAAAAGACGCACCCCCAACCATACTTATGGTTTTGTTCAAAATGTGAATATACATGTTTCAGTGGGGTGTTTGGATTACCTTATATACAGATTACAAATGTGTTTTTTATGCGAGTTCTAGAAAAGTATGGTACTGAAAATGGTGGCGGTGCAATTTGTTTGTTTTCAAAAGATATTTTAATATTTTCATAAGCTTTCAGTTTCCGTTTTGATGTACCGATTGTAGTTGCGTAGGTTATTGTTTTAAATCATAACTACAATGTTTTGCTTGCAGATTCATAAGTGCACAACTGTTTTTTTCTAAAGCGTTATCTCCATATACACTTACATATAGCAAGTTGAAGAAAATGATGGATCTTGATGTTCAATAATGGATGGCTGATATACTTTCAGGGTCCTTATAATGCCAAATAAAGCTTTGACAAAGCATTAGCTATCAAGGTACATATTTTTTACCCCAAAATTGTTATATTATTTTTCTTTATGAAATTCATTGGTTTCAGAATTTGACAAATGAAGGTGTTACGTGTGAATTATGATATTTAGTATTTATGCATACCAAGTGTTTGTTTAGCAAGTATTGTTAATTGGGGTTGATAGTGTTAGTACCAAGTGTTTACTTAGTTAGGAATTTGATTATATACCTACACATGCGAATGACGTGTGTTTATACCGAAGGAGAGTAATTTCTTTAGGAGGTGTTAGAACATGAGATGGCAGACATGCTAGAACGTGGGGTACAAATTACAATAAATGAAAATGAGTTGGTAGAACATAAAGTAGATGAATCACAAGTTGTGTATTGCGTTTATCATCGATATTGATTAATAGTGCTGACTAATGAACATTTGGTTAGGACTAGAAACAACTTTTTGTTAATCAATGAGCTGTGTAGACGGCTAATAAATAGTTGAAATTGCAATTGCAGAATAAATGAAAATCAATTGTTAGAGTGGAAAGTAGGCGAATCCTAAGCTTCATACCACGGTTATCATCGATATTGATTATCAGTAAGTTGAACATTTGGTTAGGACTAGAGACAACTATTTGTTGATCAACGAGGTGTGTAGGTGTGTTAAAAATTTCAGCCTCACAACGGATGCCTGAAAATGTAGAATATATGAGTAGGGTCTGCGATTTTTTTACAAATCTTGCTTCCTTAGATATATCCGAAATATGCATTCTCAGGATTTACTGAATGTTACTTTCCCTGAAACCGAACCATAGGTCTTACTTTGATATTTTGAAATTGAATTGACAGAAAAAGTAAATCTTTCTTTTTTTGGTTTTATAACTTATCTGTGGTTCATTTAAATGCAGGACGACTATGAGTCACAAACCAAAGGTTGTAACTTTGTGTGCTTCAAATATGGAGATGAAAGGTCATAATTCGTGAAACAGATGGCGGGTCGAAACGGGTTGAGTAAGTTTTAGTTCACACTTGCAAATTCATGCTACTACTTGCAGGTAAGTAATACGATTTCCAAATTTATATATTTCAAAGGTTACACGATTGATCTTATTAGCACCTATGTGTTGGTACATGATGGGCAGCGGAATGGGTAACGGATCAAAGCGATAGTCCTCTCACACAAGTCAGGTGTCTTTTGAATAAAATCATATACCTGATTGTTTGCATTAAAACTAGGCATCTTTAGAATCTGTTTGATTTGCACAACATTTTAGAAATATTTCTTTTTATTAGCTACCATCTTTTATTTGACATCTTATAGATATAACACAACTCAAGTCGACCCGTTAACAGGAAAAAAGGACAATTGACACTTTAGAGCTCTATTTTAATTATTATTCCAATGAGTAAAACAAAACGAGTGGTTTAAACGTTTGTGTTCTGCACTAGCAACGAACTGCACCAAATGCATACTTTTTACGCTGATGCACTTAGTTTATTATAGGTTGAATGGGGATAGTTGATAGTTTGATTGGTTTTATAAAAACAACCTAAATACATTTTATATGTTTGTAATGATTGATTGAAATATGACAACTACACCATAGCTCTCTCCTATTAAGATTCTTAATTATTCTTTAATTTGTTCTTATGCAAGTCGCTCAAAGTGCTATAAATGACTTAACTGGTACCTAATCGTGAAATTTGTCTTGGTGTACCAGGAAGAACGAAGAACTATTGGGGAAAGCATATGATGTATACAAAAGTTGATGAAGGTTTACACGGCAGTAGCAGGTGCCAATATAATAGAGCAGCCAATGCCGCTATATAGTTTTCATTGTCTTTGCCGCTATATAGTTTTCAGATGTCAACAATGATGTTTTTTACCGTTTAGCCAATATACGATATATTTCTATAGTTTTCATTGTCTTTGCCGCAACTTCTATCTGAATATCAATATTTGCTTTATTAAGTGATGTCTATAACAAGTAATATAAACTTACCTTTGTGTTCGCTCGAATTTTGTGGACTACATATTTAGTTTAGCAATTTATTTTGTTGTGCAGCAGCACAATGGATCTAGATTAAATGCAGGAGAGCGTTGAACGACAACCTCGATGTTGACTGACCAACAATGGCTGATGAGTCTAAAACAGTTCTTCAAACCGTCACCTCTAATTGATTATTTGTTTTAGAAAAAAGTTTATGTAATTAGTTTAATAAGAACAACAAACACATTCAACAACAAATGCACCCACATATTATGTGCATTGATAAAGTATCCCGCAGCAACGCGCGGGCAATCCCGCTCGTTAAATCTATATGAGATCAATTTTCAACCTACTTCATCTTATCCTCATAACTTCATCTTTGAAACTCATCACTTCATCTTCTTGGTGGCTTCAAGCTGTGACTAACGAATCAAATGAAAAACTCAAGGTAAGAAATATCATTAAACTTTTATTTGTTTTACTTATGTAAGTTATTATAATTTATATATTTTGCACTTAATGCAATGAAAAGCTAATATCATAAGCAAGTCAGCAATATGATACGATTTTTATGATACGATTTTTTAGTAAGACATAGATAGTTGTCATATATTTAGATGAAGATCTTATAAGAAAATATCTGATAGGATCCCAAATTTATAGAGGGGCCGGTTATAATTTGATTCAAATAATTCAAAATATAAAATTAGCCTAACATTTACATATCCACACAAATATATAGTGTTTGTGATTATGAATTTAAAACAAATCTCAACCTATATAGAGTAGTTTTGAAATTTAAAAGATAACAAATAGTTAGCATGTTCTGTTTGACTTTTTTTCAAAAATGTTGCACCATTTTAATGGATGTCGACATTTGTTGAGATGTATAAGGAATATAAACTTTTTAAAAATCAAGCTATCCCTATAAATATGCACAATCCACCAAACATTCCATGGATAAGTGTTCATCTGTTAATCATTCATATTTAAATTATGGATTGTGTTAATACAAATATCGCCTAAAAACGTTATTTATATTTTAACGATCTTTGCTAAGTTTTGTTAATGACAAGATACAAACTTTAGCTTGTAATAAAACATCACTTTAGTTTCTAAGTCTTATATAACTAAGCCTTGCATTTCTATTTAAACATGAACTTGTTTTATATTGTTTAAATGAAAGCTTTAGAAATATTCATTCATGAATATATTTTATGTTTAACTTGACATGAATCAATGCATAGCTAAATTGATG
>LBNU01012438.1:0-18513 GCA_014162995.1 Artemisia annua
CCGTGACAATCATAACCACCGACTTGTTACTTGCTTAAACAAACAAACAACACTTGAGTGCAACCAAGTCTCTTGGGACGACCTTGATTTACCACTACTATACTACAATTGACTAGGGTATACTTGCCCGAATGTGTTCCTAGTTAACCGGTAATTCTTGTTTCTATAAATTTTAAAACATGGTTGGCAAAACGCACATCATGTCCTCATACTTATAAATCTTTAGACATTACATTGCCATGATCTAGGTGATCTTGCAATTCTAAGCTTACTACACATGATCATAACTCGTAACATACTATAAACAACACTTCTCATCATAAACTTTTCTAAAATTTCCCACAATGACTACTTGTCATCCGGAAACATCTACTATTTTGACTTTATATATGTCAAACTTCCACACTATTCCACGTCATAAGCCCATGCACTAACATGACATAAAGTCACAAACCGGCTAATTTCACATTCTACTTAATGCCAAACGCTTATCTACTTCGCAACTAGCAAATTATTTCAAAGTTATATAAAGTACCACACAAATGGCACTTTCAAATCTTACTCAACTTAAAGCAAAACCCATTCTAGGCATCTATCTTAAGGTTTCACACATAACCTTAATGCCGCTATAAATTTATTCATGCATAGCCTCTTCTTATGACGTCTAACTTGTTTTATTTTTGCACTTTCTCACTTCTCTACTCGTATTCATGTCATATCGGTTACACATAAGCCCACTCGTTTATAACTCTTTACTCACATAAAAAGGCGTCCCAATCTATGTAAGTAAGAAATTATAAACTTATGGTTCGGCGATTTACAATTTCTGTATTTAAATGAAGAGGCGTCCCAATCTATGTAAATAAGGAGATTATAAATCATCCTACTCACGTACTTCCGACACAACAGTCGTACTTACTTTACTTTCCATCTTTTCTAGCCTTGGATCCACCGTATTCAATACGTTCAACCCTCGCGGTTGAACCTTATCCAATGCGCTCAACCCTTGCGGTTGAACCTTATCCAATATGCTCAACCCTTGCGGTTGAACTTATCCAATATGCTCAACCCTTGCGGTTGAACCTTATCCAATATTCTCAACCCTCGCGGTTGAACCTTATTAAATATTCTCAACCCTCGCGGTTGAACCTTATCAAATATGCTCAACCCTCGCGGTTGAACCTTATCAAATAGTTAGCCCTCGCGACTAACTAATTACACTTAGAAATGGATCCAAGCTATGCTTACTTTAACATCTTTAATCGTTTAATCTTTCATGTACTTTATCATTAAGCACACATTATCATTTTTATATATATATATATACATATATATATATGTATATATATATATATATATATATATATATATATATATATATATATATATATATATATATATATATATATATATATATATATATATATATATATATATATATATATATATGTATGTATATGTATATGTATGTGTATATATATGTACATGTATATATATATGTGTGTGTGTGTGTGTGTGTGTATATATATATATATATATAGTGAGGATCACGTGCGGATGTACGGATGGATCTGGACCACTCATTCCAAATCTGATCTTGACTTTTTGTAAAAAAAAGTCAAAATCTGCGCAACTATCATGCTACCAATTTACCATTAAAACGATTTTTTTAATTTTTTTTCCTTTTAAGCGATCCTTACTATTGTTGTATCCTTTACTTTTTTTATTTTTTCAGATTTTTCTGAGCACTTTTTGTTTTGTGATTATGAGTGCTACCGTGATATTAAGGATATTATGAAAGGGTTTTATGATAGTTACGGTGATATTATAAAACCAACGTGATATTAAGCTTTTTTACATGTAAAAATGAACCGTGATATTGAAAAAGTTATTTTGATATTAGTAAAAAACTTAATATCATTATTTTTTTTCATTACGATATTAAAAAACTTACGGCGATATTAGAAAAATTCAAAACATAAGTATGAATGTTGCAGTGATATTAAAAAAAAAAAAAAAAAAAAAAAAAAAAAAAAAAAAAAAAAAAAAAAAAAAAAAAAAAAAAAAAAAAAAAAAAAAAAAAAAAAAAAAAAAAAAAATGTATCATAATAACTTTTAACCATGAAAACGATTCTTTTTTTAATTTTTTTTCAGCGATTCTTAATTTATTTTTTTTTTGTCCTCTTTCTTTTTTTATTATTTTTCCAGATTTTTTTGATTTTTTTTTTTTTGAATGTTACTATGATATTAATCCGCACCATCCCTACTTAACTCCATTCATAATGATTAGTTTTACTTATGTGACAATTACAAAACATTAAACACAAACAAAATCTTATATATTATACTAAAATTTTAAAATAAATTTTATTTATGTGCGTGTATGAGACTTATAACTATTATTGTTGCAGGGAATTAATTACTTGTTTATATAGGTCATCTTAGACAATCCTAGATTCATTTTGAATAGATAAATGTAATGTGCACCAGATATCTGGCTGCCAAAACGAGTATGCTACAAAAATTTGGGTATATGTTTCACATTTTTTTTTTTTTGAAACAGGGTGTAGGTTAATTATGACATGTACATTATGAATATAAAATTATTAACAAGTTGGTCACGAAATACGGTTATTTGACAATCTAAAGATAGAACACAATTACTTTTACGTACAAGAAATGGAATTGATAAGAGAGAGTCATAACCTTGATTCTGGCAACGGCTTCCATTCCCATTTTCCCCCTGGCAAAAATGATGCCGCTGGTATCATAAAACGTTTCTTGATATCTTTGCTAATGGAAAACCACTGCTCATTGGTAAATGATTTATACCATTAGAAATCATTAAGTGCTATCTAATGAGGAATTGGAAAAGGACCTTGAACATACCATTTTATCTTTGTCGATCAGAAATCCTTTGCGAAGAAGAAAGTAAAGTTCCTTCTTAGTTGAGAATGGTAGAACATCTTTAGATATATTTATTATATCCTGATAATCACTCGGAAACTTTTGCTCCCACTCAG
This sequence comes from Artemisia annua, assembly GCA_014162995.1. Taxonomy (NCBI): domain Eukaryota; kingdom Viridiplantae; phylum Streptophyta; class Magnoliopsida; order Asterales; family Asteraceae; genus Artemisia; species Artemisia annua. The sequence continues at coordinate 3,024 of LBNU01012438.1, forward strand.
TGTCTGAGTTTGATAGAGCTTTTATGTCCACCTTATTATTGTCCGCGTGTGTTCCATATTTTTCCTATAAATGTCGTACAAATAACGGATTTGATTGATTCATATGATTACAAAATGACCCATTAACCCAAATATTCAAATGATGTTGTTAACTTACTTGCTCCACAGGCAGAAATTCGATGCTATCAATGTAATAAGTGTTGACATATGTTTGTCTGTTTTTATAAATTCGATCTTAAAATTATGCTCAGTTTGGAAACTAGTAAACTGATATAACTCAATTTTAAGCCACCCGTCCTCTCTTTCATGTGCCTTGTTTGAAGCCCAATATTGTGATTCCTCTTCCAATTTACTATTTGAAGTGTACATTACAATCGGCCTGATGTTTGAGCACTATATTTATTGTATATGTGACATTTGGTGACAAATATTGAGTCGTCACGTCTACTTTGAAATTATTGATCATTTTACTCATTAATACATATGGAAACCTGCACATATTACAATCATGTCGCAATCAGATGAATTACGACATAGCTCTTTGAAATATTTGGACATAGCTCGTTGAAATACTTGGAAATTTCATATTTCCATGCCTTGAGAAAGATAAGGAAATTAATACTCTATTCACTTAAAGTAATTCACTAACCTTGAATACTCTACGACTTCTTGCTGAAATTGCTCTTCGGTTACACATTTTATCGCAGATACTATTTCACTAATTTCTTCTCTCATATTTGTTGATATCCACTGTTCAAAAGGATATAAATATACTTCTTTTTTTTTTTAACGGCATAAGATATAAATATACTTCTAATTAGTTAGAGATGAAAATGGAAAATCTCATTTAACACCCTTCTATCGAAGTATTCACAAGGGCATCGGGGGCATAATTACATGCTCTATCCAACCTAAACGTAAAATTCTATATTCAATATTCAACCTAAACGTACAATGCTATTCAACCTATGCAAGGTTATTGCTCAATCTCAATATGCATTGGAGGTTCCCTTAAAAACTATATAGCTCAGCCTAGGATTTAAGTTAGTTTTGTTTAGCCACAAACAATAATTGCAAGTTCTAAAAATAGAAACATAAGATAGAAGTACTAGTTACCGTTTTTCCATAATCAACAAGGACCCCATTCAAGAAAAGTACGAAAAGGTGACTTTGTGATACATAAGATAGAGGAGGTACTGCAGTATCTGCAATCTTGATCAATTTTTCAAAATTCACTTTCTTTCCAATATCTTCAAAAACTTCCTGTTAAACTATATATTTAGTTTGTATTTTTTATTACATGCATTAAGAGTACGTACATTCAAATTTGTCACATCAAAGCTTTAAATATAAAAGAAACTTGTTGTTGAAGTGCGAACTCAAGTTCTTTCAAGACCTCGACCATTGTTGGTCGTTCTTCTCGAGCTCTCTTCAAACAACGGTAGGAAATGGCTGAGAATGAATCTAAAGAACCTGGTTCCATTTGCTCTTTTAGACCAGCAAGAATAATCTCATCTAACCGCTTTTTATCAAAGAAGCGTTTCCACTTAGGCACTAAGATGCTAGTTAGCTCACCATTACGATACTCACAACATAATCTCCCAGACAAGACTTCAAACAGCATCACTCCAAAAGAGTAAACATCAGACTCTTTTGATAAGAAACCCATTTCCCAGTACAATGGATCACAATATCCAGGTGTACCAACCAGGGGCGGCTTTGGGCCGGCGCACTATCAGCAACCGAGCCGGGCCCAACCCACTAAGGGGCACTAAAATTTTTTATATTCATTATATGTACTAGGCCCAACCACAGATTATGGTCTATGGATATTATAATATAGGGGCACTTTTTTTTTTTCGTGCCAGGCCTAATTTTTTTTTTTTGATGTTCTCAGCACCGCCCCTGGTACCAACAGCATTAGAGACCATATATGTTTGTGCTTGGTTAGCAGGACCAGCTTTTGATAGGCCAAAATCCGAAACTTTAGCCATCCATTTGTCATCCAGAAGGATGTTTGCTCTTTTAATATCTCGATGGATAAGTCTTTGTTTTGTGTCCAAAGGATCGTGCAGAAAATTTAGCCCACGTGCAGCCCCAACACAAATCTTCAAACGTTGGGTCCATGTAAGGCTAGCATCACTTAGATAGCGATCAAGGCTTCCACGAGAAGCATACTCGTACACGAGTATCATCCACCCTCAATACAAAAGTGCTTGAGGGAGATCAAATTCTCATGTTTGTATTTGGAAAGCATCATAATCTCCTTCCAAAACTCATTGTTACCTTGTCCAAGTCTACGATCTAATTGCTTAAAAGCGACTGTGGTTTGTCCCTCTGGGAGAGAGAGCTTTCCTTTGTACACCCGTCCGAACCCGCTATCCCCGATTACCTTTGTGGGATCAAAGTTGTTGGTGGCCGAAATAATATCTTTCATTTGAATTTTAAGGTGATCATAATCTTTCATGAAAGCCATTATAAATGAAAGAAGAAATTTTAAAAAGATCGATGGAAACAGTTATAAGTGAATAGCTTGAATGAAGTTTGAAAGAACCACCAGTCTATTTAGATAGTAATCAAAGTCGTCTCTTGTTGCCACTTTGAGACAGGTAATGGATCAGAAAGATAACAAAAATTACATTAAAAAATGGGCCAAGTTATATGGGTTTTCTAAATTTGAAGATTAACAACAAAACAGAAGCAGCAATAAATATTTAGAACTGGCGGTAGCCAGGAAAGGACACTTTTTGGCGGTCCGTTTTGGACGTTTCCAATAAATATTTTAGGTAATACCAAGTGCAATTTTTGCCTATTTTTAAAGTGGTCAAATCAGGTTTAATAAGTAAAGAAAGAGCTCCCATATGAGGTAATGATAATACGAGAAAGTGTAAAAAAACTCACTTTACTCGAAGTGAGTTAAGATTTTGTCAACTTCATTTCTCTCTTCTACTTTTGGCCATGTTTTACTGTGCGACTGCTTAACTTCATTCATTACTAAGGACGGACTTACATATACACTATGGGGGTGGGGTGCCCTCCATGCCAAACAAAATCAGATTTTAGCGTAAATTTTCTTTAACCTTTTTATTAAAGTGCACTCCATCATAAAATCAAATTGCCCCACATTTTGAAACCAAAAATTGCAAAAACCTTTTATCTCTCTCTTTGCGCAACGACTTTTATCAAATAACAAAAAAAATATTGCCCCCATCCTCAACTTTCCTTGTTCCGTCACTGTCCATTGCTTAACATCTATCCTTTGCAAGTACATAATTTGATTTTAAGTTTTTAACTTAAATGACAAATATACCCTTATTCAATATAAACAAACACACATCATTTAACCACCTTTATTGTCTCTTTTCTTTCTCCCTCTCAAAAGTGATCCATCAACACCACCATCCGCGCCAACTACCAGACCCGTCACCATCCGAGCCAACCACCAAACTTGTCACCATCCGAAAGCTCTAACTGCAACCATTTGCTCAACCCAACAGAAGGAATTGCCCACGTCATAATATATAATATACGACTAGAAATACGTAAGCTTATGTGGTCACACACTTGTACACCGATGGATTGCTTTTATAATTTAAATAATATATTTATAGTAATTATATTAATTATATTAGTTTACATTCATGAAATGAGTAACGGTTAGTAGTTAAACCGTTAGACGCTTTAATTAACTAATAGGATTATAATTAACAGGTAATGGGCTTATTAATTTATACTTAGCCCAAAACATATAGGAGCCCATATGAGGGGCTATGTTCGGCCGACCTAAGGGTTGAGGGGGTGGGCGGAGGATAGTTTAACTTGGAGACCAAGTTATCGAAGATCCTATATAAGAATTTGTTCATATCATTATTAGACTCTTGGAAAACCAAAAAAACACAAAACAACTCCCTCCTCTCCTACCCTCATCATAACCGTTCGACAGTCACACCCTATTAAGGCTTATAGTGGTCGATTTCCAATAAGCAAAACCAAGGGTTTCGTTGCTTTGATCGTGAATAATTAGAACTTCGGGTAATCTACACGACGTGTATTATGGACTTACCGTAGAGATCACTTCTTTAGTGATTCTAAAGTTTTTCGGGTGGGTCTTAGAATAATCCAGATTCATTCTTTGATCCGTTTAATCATCTGAATCTGTTACAAGACGTTAGTATAATGCTATTTATTTGTTAATCCTATGTACGTAATACAGATTCACTTTGGGACCTAATCCGCTACGTATATTATGTTATTAATTGTTATTAGAGTACATAAATCCCAACACCGTCACCCTCACCATCAACCCCTTGCTCGACCGATCAGACGCGTCAATTCTTCTTCAAAATACTTGTGGGCTCCATTAGATCAAATGCATCATGACTTGCAAGTTGCAATAGTTGATGCATCAATCAACACTCTCAAAGAATGCAACAACTTCGTCAGGTTTCACCGATTGATGTGTTGGGACCTAACCCGATGAACAATATAATGTCGTTTATAATAAAAATCCCTTAAGAAAAAACAAAACTTCAATTCTTTCATCAGAAAAACTGATATCTATGGTGTGTGCAACAGCATCGTATGCAGACGCTCCGCCACAACGCGGGGTTGAAATCCTTGTTTTTAGCATCCTGAACTTTTAAAGATGCAAGATGGTACTCTCAACTTAGCTAAGTAAATTTTCTTTTTATTTTGAGGATAATCTTTATTAAATTCTTAACGGGATGTGGATTTAGGGTATCAATGTGTATCAAAATTTACTTTCACATCCTGCGTCAGTAACCAAGTTTCATCTCCTCCACTTTTACACACATTAAACCTTAATTGTATGTGAATGCTACCCCACCCTTATCTTGGGGTTCTTACCACTCAAGAGAAACCGAACATACAATTAGCCTCATCTTACATCAACCTTCACTAATCCTTGTTATACGAACCGTACATAAACAGTAGAGTTTTAATTAACGCCCAAACCATAAGCTTAGCATATATAGATGCAGATAGAGAAAAGTTGTTGCGAATGCAGTGTCCTTAAACAAAAATTGTCCTATCTAGTACGACTAATTAGAGGATACAACAATCAATCCAAGTATAAATCTTGAATCTAGCGAATCTGATATGTTTTCATGATGGAGATTGATGAGGTTTTATGTGTTTTCTGTAAGTTCTTCCAGAGACCAAAAACACCATATATATATATATATATATATATATATATATATATATATATATATATATATATATATATATATATATATATATATATATATATATATAATATAGGGGGCTTTATTTTCAGAACCTTGTTAACTGCGAGAACTCTTCTAGACCAATAAGATTTTTTTTAATATTAAAGATTATTATTAATTCATAAGGGTATTTTAGTAAAATCCAATTTTTATATTATTTTCAATTTTTTTTTTGTTAAATCCCGTTTCAAAACATTCCTAAATTTTCGGATTTTTTTTTTTTTTTTTTTTTTTTTTTTTTTTTTTTTGTTATCCAGAATACAAGAATATATGTTTTTTTTTTTTTTTTTTTTTTTTCCTTTTTTTTGGTGTATCCGAATACAAAGAACATATGTGTTTTTTTTCCTTTTTCTTTTTTTTTTTGAAGAAAATTAGGTGCAGCATTTTTTCAAATGATGTAAATTTAAATCGTGTTTCCTATAACGTAATTGTTCACACTTTTTTTTTTATCACCTATCAATATTTTTGCCCTACCATTACTTTTATGAAGTTTTGGAAACAACAAATCAAGAAAATAAATACTTATAAAAGAAAAAATAAGATTCATATACTTAAATGTTACATTCCAGCTTAATTACAAGATGCAATAACGTCATCTCAAAAAATCACAAATTATCTTCATGTGTATATTTTTGTTCATCACTTCTCCGTCTTCATAGTATCATCAATCTCTCATTCTGAAAAAGCATTGCACAAAAACAATTAAACCATTAAACAAATAAGAAATTAAAAAAAAAACCTAACTACTACATAATGCCATATGCACAATCTTGCTTATATCAAACATATTTTAATCATAAACACATATATAAGCAACTAATCAAACGCTTGAAACACTATGCATCACATTTTATTGATTTTATATCAGCTATAAAACATTGTATGCCACCGTTACCTCAAACATGTATGCACCTGAAAACAATGTATGCCACATACCTTAAAACATTAATGTAATGCAACCATTTCCTTATTTTCCAAATGAACACTTCTAAATTTACAACACTCATCTAATATCCTTGTACTGAAAACCAGAACCCGTGTTTTCATTCAAAATACGAAACTAAATCAACTAATCTAAACCCCTTTTTACATTTTTTTTGTTTAACCATGTAAGTACATAACCACATACCACTTGATCAATAACATCCAAACACCAATGTTAACATTCAAAACAGGGGCCCGGTTCAACCACCACTGTTACATATATTTTCATTATCCACATTCATTTACTTAAGCACATTCCCAAACACCTCTGTTACTAAAACTACTATACACTTTGAAACCTTGATGTAACATCAAAAAAAAATTTACTTGCATCGATCCTTAAATCATTATAATACATATCAGCAAAAACCCAAAAAAAAAAAAAAAAAATCAATCGATCTATCAATCATACCAAAATGTTAACTAATTTAATCTAAACAATGAAAACAATCATAACAAAAATGAACAGCATGTATTCAATTTTTACCAACCGAACCAATAAACATCAACAATTAAACAAAATAATAATAATAAATAAAAAATCAATAAAGAACAAGGATGTGCGTATCTGACATTGATGTATTTGTTATTCGACCCACAAAATCAAACGGAATTGTAGGATCTTGATTGTATCTGTAAAGTGGATGATTTGGGGGTTGGTTTGTAGGTGAATAGGTGAACGAGAAAGATATCTCATCAAGACATTGTTTGATGAAACATATCCTATGAGGTACAGCGAAGATGAAAAAGGCACCAATGGCGGCGATTGAGGTTCTGGGAATAACAAACAGTGATCAACGCGTATCCAGTTTTTGGTGGCTTAGAGAATGGGGAGAGCACGGCTTCGTGGTTTTTTTTAGGTTTTAGTGTAATCCAGTATCCTTTTAATTATCACGATCTAGAAGTTTTTTCTGGTAGATTCTGAGGGGACGAGGAGGGTGGCGGTTTCTAGTTATAGAGAGAGATGTGATCCACAATTTATGCTGGCCACCTTTTTAGGATGTGATATAACTACCCCTTCAGCCATTTAAGTCTTTACAAAAGTTTCCTTGTCTTTTTCATTAGTGACACTAATGGCCACATTATTCCATTCTCCCATCCATTGTTAAAATATCAACGGTTCAAAGAGAGAGGAGTTCTCGCAGTTCTCGGGCATTTAACAGGGTTGAAGATAAAGTTACACTATATATATATTTAATATAGTATATATATATATACTATATATATATATATTATAATTATAAATATATATATATATATATACTAACTATATACTTATATATATATATACTAATTATATATATATATTATATATATATATTAGGATAACTTGGCTACAATACCCCACTAAATATACAAAGAAATTGAATCAGGGACCCACAGAATGACTCGATGACCCACAATCTTGTAGCACAAATTGCTAGGGAATTAAGCCACACACCACACACACACACACACACACACACACACACATATAGTTATATAATATATATTATATATATATATATATATATATATATTATATATAGTATATATACACACAACAAACACACCTTTAAAAGTTGCCAACGAACTATTGTTCGGACTCTTCAACAATACGTGTATTCTTGTAATGCTCGAAAAAGAAACTTTGCAACTCTTAATAATACATTACAGTTAGGGTGTAATCGAGCCGAGACACTCGCGAGCAACTCGAGATCGGACTCGAAAAATACTCGATTTTAAACGTCGAGCTCGAGCTCGAGCTACTTAGTATAAGATGTCGAGTCGAGTTCGTAGTTCTAAGTTACTCGGCTCCCGTGAAAGCTCGCGGGCCTTAACGAGCTTTTCTAAAATACATATATACCCCTTATTAACACATTTATTTACTTTCCAGTTTCTTTCATATAAAAAGGAAAAGTTAAAAACCCTAAAGTTTGTGCCGTCATCTTCCTTTATTTTTCCCACATCTCAACCATTGGGTTCCATCTTACTGTATTACTTTTTTTTTTTTTACTTAACTTCATATGCTGGGATTTGGATTTCCCAAAGGATGCTTATAAAAGCAATAGTATTTAGCAATCGAAACATCTGGATCTAATCTCTCGTTGTGCTTTTTTTTTCCCTTGTGCACTCAAAAGTGGCATTTTTTGAATAAAACTGTTGCACTCTCAATTTTTTTTAGTCATTTGAATATACTCTGTTTGTTAAGATTCTTGTATTGTCTTGTCTATTTCATTAAGATTCTTGTTTTATTTTTTGAGAATAACGATTTCATGATGATGGTCATATTGTATAAGTCTGATGTAGTATGTTTGACTGCAATATTGTATACGAGCCGAGTCGAGTCGAGTTTCGAGCTCGAGTTTTAGTGATCGAGCCGAGCTCGAGCTTGAATTTTGAGGCTCGGTCGAGCTCGAGTCAAGTTTCGAGGTCGAGTATTATATGTCGAGCCAAGCTCGAGCTTGTCAATACTCGACTCGACTCGGCTCGATTACACCCCTAATTACAGTGAAACCTAATCTGAGTTATTAAAAAATAAATCCAGATTTTTTCAATTTGAGCCAAAGAGCCTCAAGGCCCAAGGTTAACATGACATTTTTCAACATGACATTTATAGGCCATCTTTGACCAAGGTTAGTATGACATTTTTCAGCATGACCTCTAATTTCTAAAAGTTAACATGGCATTTTTCACCGAGAGTCAATCTTAACTATAAAGGCATTTAATTACCTTGTTTCAATTTTATGATCTCTATGTGATGCTGCTTGTGAGACTATTAAAAAACACGTTATATACGTACAGGACTTGATATTCTCCCAGAAACCTTGTTTTACCATGAGTTTGTTGGTTGTGCCAGGAGAAAAGAAATATGTTCATGCCCAGTTTGTCTTAGGAGTTAAAAGGAGAGCTACTTGGAATTAATATTCAAAACTCAAATGTTTCATCGACCTGTTACTGTCGAAATACTTTCTTTTCCACATCTAGCACGTTCATCATCGAACCTCATCTCTTATTGCCAGCGTCCAACCTTTGCATTATTGTCCAGATTTGACATAACTAGCACAAAAGTTTGTTATATAAAAAGCACAATGGTGTGGGCTCAGTTTATGGTCTAGTTGGGCTATTGTCTAGACTGGCGAGAAAGAGAACAGTGTAATACAATGTCAAGTCCTCATGGACCTCATCTCATCTTAGTAAAGAAAATAAGACATTGTTCACAGTCCAGAAAAAGATATCTCAAATACTAATTTAGTCGTCTTCCAAGGAAGGAATTTAGCTTCAGTCACTGTCTCAAAAACTATAGCTTAATTAGTTCACGTTTTGTTTAAATGCGTTTGTGTTGTGAGTGGTTTTATTTGTGTATATGGTACATGTTTAAATTACATGCTTAAAAAAAAAAAAAAAAAAAAAAAAAAATGTGGGTTAGGTTTAGGGGAACAGAGAAGGTGCTTTAAAGGTCGAGTGAAAACTGATAAAAAGCGGGAATGGTAACGTGGACCTAGCGAGAGAAAATACCTCTCCAAAGCCTCCACTCAAACCAAAGAAAAGATAAATGAAAAACGGGCTCATGTCAAGTAAAAATCAACCTCTCACTATTTTGCCTTACACTCCAAAATTTCACAACATTAATCTGTTAAGATCACTTGGAACATGATTCAAATGAATTATTATTAATTTATTATACAACCGCTAGAGTTTTTTTTTTTTTTTTTTTTTTTTTTTTTTTTTTTTTTTTTTTTTTTTTTTTTTTTTTTTTTTTTTTTTTTTTTTTTTTTTTTTTTTTTTTTTTTTTTAATGTAGATGCCTTGATGCACGTACGCCAGCTTAAATTGTGGATCTCAATCAATGTATGTCTGAGATTAGATCTTACTTTCATTGAGTCATGTGTGCGTGTTATTAATAAAGTCAAATGGATCACGATTGCCATAAAACTATAAAGCAAGGTTCAAAGTGGAAATAAGTTGTTAGAGTCTAATAGTGATCAAAATTTTCCTATAAGAACCTAAAATGTCCGACCCTATCAAAACAAACAAAAATGTGATCACATTTACAATATTAAGTCCTAGATCATAGTTCTTCAACGCGAACAATGTCCCAGAAGCAATATCTGGTAAGTTCTCAGTTTCACAATCGTGTTTTGTGTTTTTTTATCTTAGAATAACTAGATCATGTTAGATCTAGCTTATCGCGTACACTGTAAATTGTTAGATCGGCTAGTATCTCATTTAGAATTTATGCATGTTCATTTTGTATATTTTAGTATATCTATATAGTGATTGATCTGAACTATAGATGTTGCTAGATCATTATGCCTAACTATTTATCATTTTGAGTCAATAATTTTGAATCCAACAGAGCAATATGTTTGAAATAGGAGTTCAGCCCTTTACCTTATCTAAATAAACACTCAAAAAATATTTACCGGGTCTTTGACCTTTTACCAAAAAAAATTAAACACTCAAAATTGCTTATTTGTAAAATTAGCCAACAATATGAGGTAGTTGACTTTTTTTCTTTTTCATGTGCAGAAAAAGGGACAGCTGATATGTCATCTTAGACCATAGTATTGATATTGTGATGGAGATATGGGTATTGCTGGCAAATCTGCCTGTACGTCTCTGTGGAGTTCAACGACGATCAGTTGTACATGTTGGCATGCCATGAGATCAGAAATGTTGGCTTTTTACTTCAATTCTTATCGTTTGAAATTTTTATATTAAGGTGCAAAAATTGTGTATTGAAGGATTATGCTAGTACTTTAATCTGTGAGAAGTGATGATGCATATTTTGATGCGTTGAATCCATGTAAGACTTGAGCATACTAAAGTTCAGTTTTGTAACTGTGTCACGTGAATTCAACAGTCTCAAAATATGCATCAACACCTCTCATGATTTAGGTATGTGTGTAATTTTGTGTTGATGGTCAACGAGCAATGTTAATGAATATTTTCAGGCGCTGTGCCCATGTGAGATTAGTGTATTCTAGAGTCTAGTCTTGCATCCATCTCACGTGGATTCAGCGTCTTAAAATATGCATCAACGTTACTCATGAGGATTGTTGGCTTTTTGATTCTTATCCAATATGACGTTTGAACTTTTTATATCACGGTGCAAAATTTGTGTACTGAAGGATTGTGCTAGCTAGCACTAAATTTAATAGTTTGAGTTAGTGTTGGTGCATACCTTGAGGCATTGAATCCATATGAGACAAGAGCATGCTGAACTTCTGTTTTGTACTTTTGTCAAGTGAATTCAACGTCTTATAATATACATCAACACCAATCATGAAGAGACTCGTATGATTTGTGCTGAGGAATTATGACGGTGTTATGGTCCACGAGGAATGTTAATGAATATATTTAGGCGTTGTGTCCATGTGAGATGAATGTATACTAAAGTCTATCTTGCATCCATCTCACGTGAATTCAACGTCTAAAAATGGGCAACAATACCTTCTCAATATTTCACAAGTATGACGGTTACACTGTGATTCAAAGAGTTTTGACATTTTGTTGAATGAGATTATATCATGAAGCCAAGATAGTTCGCCTTTTCCGGCCGCTGTGAAGTCACACCAATAATGAAGAGACTTGCATGGTTTGTGCTGAGAAATTGTGACAGTGTTATGGTCCATGAGGAATTTTAATGTATATTTTTAGGCGTTGTGTCCATGTGAGATTAATGTATTCTAAAGTCTAGTCATGCACAGGGGCGCAGCTACATAGGGGCGGGGAGGGGCGCCCGACCCCCCGAAATTTTTTTTTACGATGCAGGGGGTATATAGTTTTTGTGTAGAAAAATTTCGGTATATTCGGTTTCGACCCCCCATTTTAATTGTGAAATTTTTTTTATAGCGTTAGGAAAAAAAAATTTAGATCCCGACCCCCCATTGAAAATTTTCTAGCTTCGCCACTGGTCATGCATCCATCTCACGTGAACTCAACGTCTAAAAATATGCATCCACATTACTCATGGACAACAATACCTTCTCAATCTTTCACAAGTATGACAGTTACACTGTGATTCAAAGAGTTTTGACATTTTGTTGAATAAGAATATATCGTGAAGCCAAGTGTAACACCCCGTGCCCGCTTTGACCAAAAATTAAAACTTTACGCGCGGAAATGCTTGACTTTGACATACATTCTGTCATTCTTTTGCAAACTGATAAAAATCTATAAACATTCAAACCATGAAACCATTTTTAAATGAACCTAGACTTCATTATCTTTTAAACGACGGGTGGCACGACCCGTGACGACTTACGGATTAAAAGATATGTAATTTGGAAATTTGACAAAAACTAGAAAAAAATCTCATTTATACTATGACACAAGCATATGACCATATGCTAAAATACCATATGGCCATATCCTGGTCATATGCTCCTTTTAAAGTTTATGAGGTAAGCATATGGCCATATGCTGAAAATACCATATGGCCATATACTCTGGTCATATGCCCATATTATAGTTTCTGAGGTAAGCATATGGCCATATGCTGAAATTACCATATGTCCATATGCTAGCCATGAACCCATATGCTAATTCTCTGAGGTAGCCATATGCCCATATGCTGAAATTTCATATGGCCATATGCCTGCTGCAGATTATTACAAAGAAAACAATCATAGTTCTAATTCCGGAAAACCAATTTCCGAGACTCTCGACTTAACGAAACTTTCCAAAAATCTTTAACATAACATATAAAACTTGTTCCATACACACTTGACCCGTTTACATCCCAAAATTGGTAGAAACATGCTTATGCCAAACACTCCCTTTAACTTAAACCATAAAAACATAAAACATGCTTTGACTCACCAAATGACTACCAAATCCTTATACAACTCTTGACATACAATTTAACACTTGTCTACTCATTTCAAAGTACTACTTGACACACGGGGGTACAAACTTATACACTTGAGCTCGGTATCTACCTAAGCTCTAACTAAACACTACCTTACACTTGCATATCCAATCCTTAATCACTATATCCAAGCCATCCATACAAGCATTCCAACCTACAAAAGGGTTAGACAACTAAACCGTAAGCACAAAGGCTTAGTAAGTAAAACGACCATAACATAACATTATACTTCAATCCACATGAGCATCATAAACATAAACACTTACTTCATGGCTTACTACTCAAATCTCAACTAGCACATAACATCAACATATCCATAGCATCAAACTATCACATAAGCCACATTCATGGCATCACATAATCATATTCCATAGTCCATACCACTTTGTCATACAACATACATAACACATATGTATGATAGAAATCCATATAACTTATGCTATCATCATTTTACTTACCTTAGCTCCAAGCTAAGCACATCAAGAACATCATCAACACAATGATCCATCATCATCATCCTTCATAAATAATCACAACCTAACAACATAATAATCAAAAACATAACAAGGGTTATCAAAACCCATCAAAACATAATCATCTATCTTTCTACATCATCATATGATCATATCTTGATCATATGATGATTTCCCACTTTCCTCTTAATCCAAAGCTTCAATAACAACAAGAACATAGAGACTTACTTGTGATGATCATAACTAAGGGAAACTATAAACATCAAGACTTGATCATCTTCTTCGTCTTAGATCATCACCCAACTTTCCCTCTCTTCTCTTCTCTCTAAAAGATCCGGCCTTCTCACTCTATCTCAATAATGAGAGAAATGTCTAGAATAAACTAGATATACTAGTTAGGTGGTGACTTTGGGCAATTGGCAAGAATGGCCTCTAAAGTCTCTTTCCTTCTATTTAAGCCACAACTAACTTTATAACATATATAACACTTGGCAACCTAGGCCCCTTTTGTTATGCATTATATTTATATAACTACATTAGTCATACTTTGACTATAAATTGACTATCGGGTTGACTAAAACCTTACATTTATTGACTAGCCAATCCCATAAGGCCTTTATCCATTTCATCTAGGGTGGGGTCCCAACATCCGGGAAACGGGTCTAACAATTCTATCCCCCTTATTTAGATTTCGTCCTCGAAATCTCTCGTCTATAACTATCCAAAACTAAAACAGAACATATACATGTCCTCATACTTATAAATCTTTAGACATTACATTGCCATGATCTAGGTGATTTTGCAATTCTAAGCTTACTACACATGATCATAACTCGTAACATACTATAAACAACACTTCTCATCATAAACTTTTCTAAAATTTCCCACAATGACTACTTGTCATCCGGAAACATCTACTATTTTAACTGTATATATGTCAAACTTCCACACTATTCCACGTCATAAGCCCATGCACTAACATGACATAAAGTCACATACCGGCTAATTTCGCATTCTACTTAATGCCAAACGCTTATCTACTTCGCAACTAGCAAATTATTTCAAAGTTATATAAAGTACCACACAAATGGCACTTTCAAATCTTACTCAACTTAAAGCAAAACTCATTCTAGGCATCTATCTTAAGGTTTCACACATAACCTTAATGCCGCTATAAATTTATTCATGCATAGCCTCTTCTTATGACGTCTAACTTGTTTTAGTTTTGCACTTTCTCACTTCTCTACTCGTATTCATGTCATATCGGATACACATAAGCCCACTCGTTTATAACTCTTTACTCACATAACAAGGCGTCTCAATCTATGTAAGTAAGGAATTATAAACTTATGGTTCGGCGATTTACAATTTCTGTATTTAAATGAAGAGGCGTCTCAATCCATGTAAATAAGGAGATTATAAATCATCCTACTCACGTACTTCCGACACAACAATCGTACTTACTTTACTTTCCATCTTTTATAGCCTTGGATCCACTGTATTCAATACGTTCAACCCTCGCGGTTGAACCTTATCTAACGCACTCAACCCTTGCGGTTGAACCTTATCCAATATGCTCAACCCTTGAGGTTGAACTTATCCAATATGCTCAACCCTCGCGGTTGAACCTTATTAAATATTCTCAACCCTCGCGGTTGAACCTTATCAAATATGCTCAACCCTCGCGGTTGAACCTTATCAAATATGCTCAACCCTCGCGGTTGAACCTTATCAAATAGTTAGCCCTCGCGACTAACTAAGTACACTTAGAAATGGATCCAAGCTATGCTTACTTTAACATCTTTAATCGTTTAATCTTTCATGTACTTTATCATTAAGCACACATTATCATTTTCTCAATTCACATTGCCTTAAGCAATCTTAGCATTCGTTACCATATTTACTTCCATCTCGACAAGTTTCTATATA
>LBNU01012439.1:9435-45570 GCA_014162995.1 Artemisia annua
AAAAAAAACGACCAAAATAGGCACACATCTTTCGTCTCGAAAAACCCAAAGCACAAAAGAACTTTGTGTGTGTGTCTTTAACGGCCTGTATGCCATCAAGGAAGAAAACCAAAAATCATAATAAGAAAACTGAAAATCTAATTAAATCAAGCCAGAAAAATAATATATTACTAAGACATTAGTATGTGTGAAATAGTTAGGGTTTCTGTAACTGAGACTTCATAAAAATTGGGGAAAAGATTTGGTCAAATAGAATGAGTAACTAACCTTTTGTTTTTATAAAATTCGGATCAAACTATCTGCGTCTTGGTTGTGTATAGATCTATGAATAATCGGTGAGTGTGTGTTTTTAGAGAGAGGAGTGTCTGTTTTTCAGAGAGGGGAATGGGGAAGAAGGTTCCAGTGTGTGCGTTTGTGGATACTATGTGTGAAGAAATATCTAGAATGGAAAAACGGAACGGGAACAGTGGATATAACGGATGAACAGTGGACGCAACAGTAACTTACGGGGCTTCAACCAATGAAAAAGCGTTTTGGGCCCAACGGAAAAACTGGGGTTTAAATATATTGGATAATGTTTAAGAGCGCCGGGTACAGTGGTGCCGTGGGCAAAAAGTGCTGCCACGTCAGCAAAACCTTCAATAGCACCAGAAATTCTTTGGCACCACATTTTGTGTCGTTACCGTTGGCACCAAAAAATGTAGTGCCGTTAGCAAAAGTGGTGCCGTTGGGTCCACACGTACCCCAGTAAATACACAACTACAACACACACAAAAAGTCAATGGCGATGGCTGGCATTTACCAGCCGAGTTCCTTTGGGACCAACCACGATAAAACAAGCCATTGGAAAAGTTTTTAGAAAAGTTAGGCCGGTGGTTTGGCTTTATCCTTTGGCACCACCGTACCTCCCACTCTAAAGTGTTACATCAATGATTACACCATAATTTTTATTTTTTTTTTCTTTTAATCCTCAAACTTTTATCTGTTTTGGTACTAATATGCAGTCATGCCACTTACGTGTAGTGTGTTATGTAAAGAAGTTATTGAAATGATTAGCTACGAGGGTTTGAGGTTGAACAATATTTCAGAACAATAGTAGGAGTTGGTGGACAGTGATGGTAGTGGTGATAATTGACTGTGGTAGTGGTAAGGTGGTGGGTGAAGATGAAAATAGTATGATTGGTGGTGGTGGAACCCACATCTAAAAGGACAAAAGAACAATAAACAAATTAATAAAAGGATAAAAAAGAATATTAAACAAGTGTATGAAAGGACAAAACAGTAAAAAGACAAACCTACCCTCATGTGCATCATCATATGCCAGGCATGTAACTGAAGATAACGAGGAAAGCTAATGACGTTAGCAAATTTGGACAACTCGCGTAACTATTTTGATATTTCAGACTAACCGGGTGAATTTTTGCGATTTGGGCTATTCACGAAATCATGGAAAAACCACAGGGACTAATGGTGTAATTTACTCTCAACTTTATAGTAAATCACTAAAATCTGAATAAAAATCACAAAAAACTAAAATTGTAGAAACAAAATAATTCTAGTATTCATGTACTTTATGAAAAACATAAAATCCTTCCCAAACCAAAGCCAAAACTCAAGCCAGATCCAACCTTAAATTGATTCTCTCCCTGTCTCCAACTGGTCGTGCCAATCAATCTTCTCATTTTTACAATACTAAATTTGATCTAATTTAATGTAAGTAAGCATTCTTTCCATCTTTTTAATCAGTACAACCACTTAATTTCACTTTATTCATTCCGTTCTTTATTACCTGTATCAGATTTTTTATGGTTGTCTATTAATCTGTGAATTTGGTTTATTTAGTGGTATAGGGTTTATAAATATACGAGCTTTTTAATTATGAATAGGAAATGGTCAAGCAACACTGAGAGTGAATTGTATATTAAGGCCTTAAACCCCCTTTTTTCTGAGTTCAGCTAGCTAGTGTAGGTGTGAGGAGGGGGTGGGGTAGATAGCATTTTTTTTTAGGTAACCATGGTTTCCTTTTGGCGGACTAATCCACGGTGTTTAACCTTCTCGGGAGGTTGGCGTGGCCACATCCGACTTCCGAGTTGTTTGCACCTAGCATGAATTGAACCTGGGACCTCACACATTTTAGTGATATTAGTCACAAGCCTTTTGCCTCTAGGCCACCCCTGAGTGGTTGGGTAGATAGCGCTTTGTAGTAGTAACTTATGGTTTATGATATGCAACGTGGGGCTATGTCGATCATTTNGATGTATTATTGTGTGATCGTGGTATTGGTTAGGATATGACAGATAACATAAAGGCGGCAGTCTGTGAAGGGGACTTTCTGTATATAAGTTACTAGAGGTTTTAAACATTTTCTTCACCCAACAACATTAGGAGTTTACTGGGTGTATAATATTTAGAAAGTGTTCATGGTTGTAATTATCTAAATAAAAATTACCAAACCGGAAACATTCAGGCCCATGTGAGCGAAAGAACCGGAACTATGAAATGAAACCCTTTTGGAAGTATTATGTGTATCGGGTGTGTTTGGCAAAACTGGGAGGTGCTGGAGCTGGAGTTTTAATAGAAGCCACGTCAAGTAGCTTCTTTTATAAGACGTTGCCATCCAAATAAACTTCTTAATTTAGTAGCTTTAGCGGTCAAGCTCTTATAATCTGTGGGTCAAACACACCCATTGGCTTATCGGGTTCTGCTAACATTTGGTAGCATATTGACATATTGGGTTCTTTTGTGTCACGTATATAAGATTTTAGAAGACCCCCACCGGCGCTTTTCTATAAAGTAAGAAATTGTGATAATAAACGCAAGAAAAAACTGACTAAAAAACACAAGTACCGTGTCTCTTCATAGATGATGAGTTGAGGTGTGAGCGAGTTGATACTATTGAGAGAATTAAACAACAGATTATTCGGATTTGTGTCAGTTGCTCATGATAGAATCTATTAGGTTTTGATTTCCTAATAAAATCATTTAGTTGGCATATTGTGTTAGCTAAATGAAAGACGGGGTGTTGGGATATAGTCATGCTTCCCCTCGTTGCTATTACATTTTTTTCCATACATGACTTTAATTTTGTGCCTTCGTAAGTTTTCATTGGTTACTCTTCCAAAGCATTAAAAGAATCTCAAGCATTTTAGAAAGTCACATCAGACTCTTCCGCTTATATATAAGTGTCACCCTTTTATCAACTGAACGTTACAATCTTGACATATACACAGTATAAGAAAATTGTTTTGATCATTCGAATGTATCTAAAAGACTAAAATAAAGCGTAGGCAAGGTAGTGTTACACGTTGTTGGCACATATCAAAATCTTAAAAATAGATTCACAAAGTCGTGTACTCGTGTGTGGGGGTTGGGATGTTACAACTAGTGATTTCTGATTTTAATATCCGTAACCCAAATCAATTTTAGTACTGTTCTCGTGTACTATGTATAATAAATACTTTTGACTCTGTGCTTCCAAAGTCAGTCAGTTAGTTGATTTATGTAGTTCTTTTTTTTGTTGCAGAAATGACCTTGAAGCAGTATTTGGGTGTCATGAAGGCTGAGGTTTTATCAGAACTTCTGGACAGTTATTTTTCAGGTCTAAAAAAGTGAATCACGCCCGTTATCTGATAAAGTATATACACAGTGTCGACTGAACTTTTATCTTATTATAAAGATTTGACTAAATCATTCTGCAACTAAAATGACAGAAATATTCAGCTACACCGCTTCTAGACAACTATCACAAATGTTCTTTGCAGTACTCTTCTTTCATGGTTCTGAATACCTTTTAGCAATCTTCTTTCACGGGAAATCAAATGTGACTCGTAGTTCGCTCTTAATTAGCCAACAGTATTTCATGGCAATGTTCTTTTCAGTTCTAGAATACTTATTCGAACTTTACTTTTTCCCCGGATTGAAAGAACATTGGTGGATAAGTAATTTGGGACTTTTCATGGTCATTGTCGGGGAAATAATAAGGAAGCTTGCTATTATAACTGCTGGACGGGCTTTTACACATCTTATTCAAAGACATCATGAGGAACATCATAATTTAGTTACTCATGGAGTTTATAACATCGTTCGTCATCCTGGATACACGGGGTTTTTAATTTGGTCGGTTGGTACTCAAATAATGCTGTGTAACCCTCTGTCAACTATTGCATTTACATTAGTCGTTTGGAACTTTTTTCATAGAAGAATACCGTACGAGGAGTATTTCTTGAGACAGTTTTTTGGGTCGGAGTACGAGGAGTATGCTAAAGTGGTTTCTTCTGGGATTCCATTTGTGAAGTAATAAAGCTAACACAGTACCAGTTGTATCTTCGTTCTTTTGTTACGAGCGTATGTTTAAGCAGGTTGAAGGACCGGATCTTCTTCCATGGTAGTTTTCGACATGTAAGTCCTTTGTTGTTTAGAGTATGTGTATGAATTAAACATTTACTTTTAGCAAATTTCCATTAATGCTTCTCTCTCTCTCTCTCTCTCTCTCTCTCTCTTTTTTTTTTTTTTTTTTTTTTTTAAGAATATTAGATTCATTGTCATGGAATTTCAAACAGATTTTTTTTAATAGAATTGATAGTATTATCACGATGAATCTTTATATTTTGAGTACTAGTATCACATGTTTATTTCCGTTCTTTTTCTTTCCAAATAATTTTATCTGAGATACTGCGTATATTTTGATAATGTTGAGTACAAACAGACATGCATAACATTCACATGTGATATTAATTATGCATGTAACATATTCAATACTTCACAAAACGATATTCGTTTTGATTTTTAGAGTTCCAGAGTAAACATCCCCAGTATTATGATCGCATATCACTGTTATTCTAAATACAACTCATACAAAACAAAATCTAGAAGTAAAGCTTGGATGCTATCATATCATACTCGTAAGTTAAAACTAAAAAACTTCATCTACTGATTCAATTAGAACATCACTCTTCACATATCATGAATGACAGTTGTAGAGAGCCTACAACGTGTTGTGAACATTATTACACCACAGAATACTAAGTTGATTTTTCTTGACCTTCTGCATTTGTTTCATTCCCCTTTTGTATAATTCCCAAACATTTTTGCTACTTTTTTACTCCAATTTTTGATTTCTACATTGTTTGGAAACTTGGATAATGTTTGACTCATCATGTTCTCAAGATGCATCTTCTCATACTAGTATATGCTTGTAATTAGCTTGAATATTCACCAGAATTCCCTGCATATTTACAACTTTATTTTCTTCAAACATTTTTCAATCGCTCCACGTCCAAACTCTTCTTTCAACTCAGCTACTTCTCGTTGTTTGAGTAAGTCTAAAGTCCAACCTTCTATGGCTGGTCTCGTCCGCGACCATTGGTACTTTTCACACTTTATAGAATCAATGTAAACGAGCTGCATGTGTTAAAAGTATATAACTACATGTCATTATATAATTCATATAGGATTGTTACCTATAAAATCACTCCACATTTACAAAATAATAAAGTAGTTTCACATGGGAAGCTATATGTATCTGTATAAGGTACTAAAAAGAGCAGGTTGTTATCCGCTTTACGCAGATAAGCAGTCTTAAGTCTTAACTAACTTATTTGTTAAGTTTGGAATAATTTCAATGTTATGAAAATAAACATGTACCGTTAATAGTTAATTAGTTAGTGATCCACTATAACACTCTTAAGTCTTAACTAACTTACTATAACAAGCCATAATGTATCCACACTAATCTAGGCTTTTGATATCTACATCCTCGTTTAAACAAGCCATAACGTATCCTCACTTATGCATGGTAGGAACTTCATAGTACATCCTCAGTTATGTTGAAAAAGCCAATTCTTGACGGGATTTCTTCAAACTTCATATTAAGAATATAACCAAAACCAATATTGATAACTGCTTGCTTTTGCTCAGTGTGTATTGCATTTACCAAGGAGTTTGGTGAGCTTCTTGATCTGATGCAAGGATAGTCCTTGGGTGACATGTATAACTTTTCAGTTGTGTCTACACTTGCAATTTCCTTTTTCTTGTTCAAGTTTTTCGAGTTCTAACAAAAGGTACGGCGTCTTTAGATTTTGGGCTTGATGATACTGTTTTCTTTCTCTTCTGAATATGTTTAGGCAGAGGTCCTTTCAGAGTCACTATCTGAATCCAGCTGTACAAAAGTTGCACTTGGTTGAATGTATTCTTTCAAGACTTGTTTAACAATATTTCTAATGCTTTGCACATCACCACTAACCTTCGTGTTTCTCAATATGATCTTCCTTTTCTTTGTTGCATCATTTCTTTTTTCTGTGCCCTCTACGATAAAAAATGCTTTATCACGTAGCAAGTACAGATTATTAACTTAAGTATATATTCGCATATATCTTCAGTTCTGATTCTTTTATGCTTCTGAGTATCATCTTTTGACTCACCTGGCAAAAAAAGTGATCAGATTTAATATACCATTTTTTNAATAAACAAAATATAGAATTTACTATTCATCAAATAGTATTTTTTTTTCTTTTCTTTTTATTTATTTATTTATTCTTTTGAGATTTTTAAATATTAAAGCTTATTTTTTTTATCTTTTGAGAATTGCATATATATCATTCCAAAAGTCAATAATTACATATATATCCTACCTAAAATTATAACTGCATATATATCAAAGCTTTAAATTTTGCATATATCCAAAAGTTAAGTTATGTATAAATAAAACTCATTTAGTTTTGAATTGTCTATTGTACCCTTTCTTTATCTTTTAAACTTATCACTTTCCATCTTTCTCCCAACACGAACTATGCAAGTAACTTTCTCTATCCACTCTAGATTTAACTGTTTGTAGATTAGTACAAAAAATTAAATATTCCACAACAACAAACATTCGTATATTTATTTTGGGACGTATATCATCGGCAAGCTAGAAGGCATCTTCTGCAAACAATCTTCCAATACCTTTCTTTTATGTTTGATTTTTCTTCTTCACATGCAAAAAAGTCCATATATTTTTCTCTATTTTTGTGATAATTCTGCTTACTGCTCTTCTATGTAGCTGATGCATTTACGGCATGAAACCAACAAAAGCACCGTCTCTTCTTTGGTATCTTTTCATTGGCTGACATAAATCACTATCTTATACGATTCATCTGTTGTCATTTTTTTAGTTAATTTAAAGATTGTTAATCTGGGAATCGGATGGAGCCACTTGGAGGTTTTTTTAACAGGGAAAGCTCAACTTGTGTGTGTAGAGTTGAGGGTATAATGGTCAAAAATAATATTGAGAGATGATTGTCATTTATTTAAGGTTTATTTATATATAATTTAATTATTTGGATATATATGTTATTTTTAAAGGTTTTGGAGGATATATATGTAAATTTAATTTAGCTTGGATATATATGCAATTATTGACTTTTGGAAAGATATATATGCAATTCCTAATTTAACTTTTTGGATATATATATGCAAATTTTATAAACGATTACTTAAGTTAAATTAAATAACATCCGGTCTCGGTAATAAATATCAAAGTTAATTACTTAATTTGTCCTTGTAGTTTGCTGGGTATCATAGGGTTTAGTTCCTAAACTTTTTCTTTTACGGATCATGTCTTTGTGATTTTGACCTGAACTCTGTTAAGTTGACTGAATTTGACCGCTAATTCGGAAATATATATTCATAAGTACATTAATAAATTAATACTCCGTAACACATTTGTGTCTCCATTTTTCAGCAAAAAAACACGCATTCATATCTCCGTCTTTCACACACAACAAGTCACACACATTTCACCCTCACCAAAGCTCGTCAGTTGATGAACCTGAGCTTGTTACCCATTGCCACATAAACAAGCTCAGGTTCACCAAAGCAAACCACCACCACCTCTTTTCACCATATTATTCTTGTCGTAGGTTTATGTGGAATCCAAACCGACAGTTCACCAAACCACCACCACCACATAAACCTCCACCAATCACACAAAATACAACCACGCAGCCCCGTTCCAGATGAGTTTGTGAAAAAAGAATTTGTTGATCTAACTTTTATTTTTGACCTTTGACTTTTTTCTAACATCAAGAAAGGATGTTGTTTGGATTGTTGACGAGTCTGGGTTAAATCGAAACCGAACCGAACCAAAAATCGAACACCGAACCAAATAACCCGAATAGCCCTACTTAATTTTAATAATTTATTTATTTAATTATATAGATTTTTAGCAACAAAAAATTTCAAGCTTAAAAAATGTTATATTTTATACTAGGAAAAAGTTTTATTTTATTTTATTATTTTAATAAATATATAAAAAATGTATATATGTACGTGAATTCGGTTTTTAGTTCATTGTGCCAAAACCATATATGAACCGAGAAACGAATATTTATTTAGGTTCGACTCAGTTATGGCAAATCCGGTTTAGTTTTTTTCGGTTCGGTTTGGTTTCAGTTTTCGGTTTTTGTGGGTGAAAACCCCTAGATGACGAGATGGGTGTTTAGATTTGATTTTGAATATGTTTGTATTTTTTGAACTTTAGGATTTTTTTTATTTTTATTTTTTTTTATTATTATTTTTAAAATTTCTATGATATTTAGTGCAAAAATGTTTGTTGATCTAGCTTATGATATTTGTTTATGAGGTGTGACAAGAATGATAGTGAATTTTTTTTGATGATTTATGGAATTGTGATGCAGTTAGAAATCTAACTATCTTATAAAGCATTTACGCTTTCTAAAAAAAGAAAGGGGCAATTTCATATATACCCAAAACAAATATCATAATTCCTTATTCCCCATCACATGCTTTAAAAGCATTGCGTACTTATGCATTGAAAACTTGTCATTTGGGTAAATATAAAATTATGAAGTTTCTTTTGGGTATATATGGAACTTTCCAAAAAAGAAATACCTAAAATTCAAAATTATAAGTTCTTAAGCTAAAATCACTAACTAATTAAAACACATTTTTTAACATTAAATACAATTACAAGTTCTTAAGCTAAAAGTACAACTAATTAAAACACATTTTCGAACATTAAAATACAATCTTTAAACAAAATACTTAGAATTCATCTAACAAGTTCTTAAGCTAAAAGTACAACTAATTAAAACACATTTACTAATATTAAATACAATACAAAGCACTATTGAGATGAGATCAATGCAAAACATGTACTATCTAAAGAACAAATAAGCCAATCTCAACCATCCATCCACCTTTCATCTAATGGCTGAGATGAAGCCAAAAATTACAAACAAGGGCAAGTTAGTAAATTCACGTGTCTCCATAAAAGCAAAAAAATATCTAGATCCATCTCATTTATTACCTAACTTTCTCTCTCATCAAAAAACCCTAGATCTAAAAACCCACTGGAATATTGCCGGAATCACCATGAATCCGACGGATTCATCAACAAAACCGCCGGATTCATCAACAAACCCGTCGAAATCATCAACAAACCCGTCGGATTCATCAATAATCCTGTCCGAAGACGACGTCGCCGCCGTTCCTCTAATTCCGATTAACCGGAAAACACAGACGCCGCCGTTCATCAATAATATCGTTGAAAATCAACAATTAATCACTGATATAGATGAAAATCACTTAATTGAAGTCTAGTAGGTGATGTAGTTACAGAAGATGATTTACCAGAAGATAAAGATAGTGATGTTGCTAGGAAAGAAGTTGATGGTAAAATCCCTTAGGATTCTGATTTTGTTGTTTAATGTTATAAGAAAAGTGTAAATCCCATGGGATTCTGATTTGTATTTTGTTTTGTATAAACTAGGAAGTAAAAGATCCATTGAGATTCTGTTTTCTTATGTTTAATGTTATGAGAAAAGTGTAAATCCCATGGGATTTGAATTTTGTTTTGTATAAACATCGAAGTACAAAATCCCATGGGATTATTATAAAATAAATACAACTTTATATAAACAAAATGATACACTAGACATTCTGCTTTTAGAGTTATGTTAACCCCTAGACATTCTGCTTTTTATATACATATTCTATGAAATCACCGAGACCAACTTTATATGAACACATTGATGCACCGGGCGGATCGGTATATTGGAAGCCTCATGTAGAAGGAATTCCTGTACCAAAAGAGGGAAAATACTATGACACTATAGAGGAAGCTATAGATATGTATGGTAAGTATACTAAAGCGGGAGGTTTTCAAATTAAAAAAGCAGGACAACGATTAACAAAATCTGGAATTGTACAACTCAAATACATCATGTGCAACAAAGAAGGTGCTCCAAGACATATTAATATCGATACTTTGGATGCCAAACACAGTGACAAACAAAAAAGAAATACAACTATGCATGTAACAGGTAGTAAAGCTCTCTAACATATTTATGACTTGTAATATATAACGATTCATGAGAATAATGTTGAATCCTATGTGATTTATTCTGAATCCCATGGGATTCATTCAGAATCCCATAGGATTCTTATTTATTTATTTTTTTTGTATAACATTTTTTTAAATATTTTTTTTGTATAACAGGATGTAAAGCTCGTATAAGATTAGAATTGGATACCGTTTCTCAAAAATACAAGATAGTTCAGTTTATTGCTGAACACAACCATTTACTTATACCAAAAGAGTACAAACATTTTACAAAAAAGCAAAGGAGAATGACACATGGAGAAAAAATGTTTGTTGTCAAAGCGGCAAAGAACAAGATTGGTCCAACACGGGCTCACAACTTGTTAACAAGTATGAAAGGTGGGTATGAATATGTTCATGGGACAACTGATGATTTTAAGAATGAAATGCGGATGTTAATATGTTCATTGGAGAAAGTGATGCACAAATGCTTATAGATAAAATGGAAAACAGAAAGATATATGTTCCGAACTTTACATTTCAGTATAAGGTAGAAGAGAGTGAGTTAGTGGCATTGTTATGGGCCGATGAAGTAGCAAAATGCAATTATAAGGAATTTGGAGACATAGTATCTTTTGATGCGACATTCAGGTGTAACAAGTAAGGTTTTTTTTATTATTTTTTATTTTTTTTTAATATAAAGTCACATGGGATTTTTAATAAATCTCAAGGGACTCATTGTGAATCTCATAGGATACACATTGAATCCCATAGGATTATGTATGTAATCACATGGGATTCTGTCACTAAAACTTATATTATTTCTAGGTACAACATGGTGTTTGTACCATTCACCGGTGTTGATAATCACAGAAAGTGTGTCACACTTGGATCGGGAATGCTTTTACATGAAGACACTGAATCATACACGTGGCTACTAAAAGCATTTATAACTACTTTCCAAAAAGAACCAACCATGGTGGTAACAGATCAAGATGGAGCAATGAAGAGAGCCATTGAAGCCGTTTTCACTAAATCGAAACACAGACTTTGCATGTGGCATATTTACCAAAAGATCTTAACAAAGGAAATTTATCGAGCTTAACAAAAATGTGTTTTTATCTGAATCCCATAAGATTCTATATGAATCCCATTCGATTCATCTATGAATCCCATGTGAGTTACTTGTGTAGTATATCATGTTATTTATGCTGAAAATAATATTCTAAGAATCTATATATCAAAAACAGATTTGCAAAGAAATCTACAGTGAAACTGATTTCAAGAAGCGATTAACAAGATCATTTGGAATATGTTCGTGCAACCATTGGAATTTGAAGAAAAATGGGCTAAGTTGATTGAAGATTTTGGTTTGCAAAATCACAAATGGATGAACAAGATGTTTAATCTACGAGAAATGTGGATTCCAGCTTACTTTATCGACTCGCCATTATTTGGATTGATGAGAACAACATCAAGGTCTGAGAGTGAAAACTCGTTCTTCAAAAGTTTCACAAACCTAGGAGCAACACTAGTTAGTTTCATGATGTCTTATGAATCAGCAATGGAAAGACAACGATATAGGCAAGAACATTTAGACTTTAAAACATTAGACGCGGCTCCAAATGTCTAACAAAGTTACAGATTGAACGTCATGCATCAAGAGTGTACACTAGAACGATATTTCTTCTTGTTCAAATAGAAATATATGAAGCATGCTGGACTTGTACGATACAAGATTTATAAATGGAAGAAGGTTGTGAGATTGTCATGATTAGAGACAAAAATCTGGCGGCTTATAGAATCCTTAATAATGAAGTTGCAAAAGAACAAGAAGAGGAAGTCGAAACAGTAGAAACAAAAAAATTTATAGACTATAAGGTATGATACTTGTTGGTATAATATCACATGCATTCAATAAATAGTCAGATGTTATTCATAATGAATCCTATGTGATTCATAATGAATCCCACATGGGATTCCTTATGAATCCCATGGGATTATCTAATGAATCCCATGGGATTCATGCTGAATTACATGTGATTCACTATGAATAACATTAATTTTAATTCTTTAATTATTGTGATTTGTTTTTTAAAAAGGTATTGCGAACTATAGAAGATGGGTCGGTGGTATGTACTTGTAGACATTTTGCCCGATACGGTTTTCTATGCCGACACATATTCTGTGTATTCAAGAATCGTGATATTAATGTCATTCCAAAACAATATATTTTGAGGCATTGGACAAGGGATATAATACCACCTGATTTGAGAAGAAAAAGAAACAGGGATATGGGGAAAAAATGTAGAAGTTGAAAGGCTAACAAACGAAGCAACTTGTTTAGTGGACGATTGTTTATTCAGGTTGAGCAATAATGTAGAGAAGATGGGTGCTTTTGTAGAAAAATTGAAGACTTTAAAGACAGAAGTGGAGGTTGAGGTGCCAAATCCTCCTTCAACGGGAGATGCAACTGCTAAACATTTTGCAATTTCTAAACCAAAGAACAAAACAGTTAACAATCCAACAAGGGCAAGCAAGAAAGGAAATATTATAGAAGCAGAACGCAATAAAAAGGCGAAATAGTGAGAAAGAAAAAGCACTTGGAGTTAAAAAGAAACAAAAGAAGCCTTGTGGCTATTGTGGAGAGAAAACAAACTTGCATACGAAAACAACTTGTCCGAAGAACCCAAAGGCAAAGAAAAAGCCGAATCCAATTGATGTTTGAACAAACTCAAGTTACATATATTCTGGTTTTCTATTAGTTCTTTTTCTTCTTTACTTGAATATTTAGATGATTTGCAAAGAAAATTGTTGTTTACTTTGAATATGTCTTGTTTCTTACTTAAATGCTGTCAAAGAATCCTATGGGATCATACATAATCCCATGGGATTCTATGTTTCTTACTTTTAATATGTTTCTTACTTTTATTCTGTATGCATCATACAAAATCCTATGAGATCCTTTTTGAATCCCATGGGATTCTTTTTGTATGTTACTTTTATCAATAAATCCTATGGTATTCTATAAAAAATAACAAAGATACTTGACAAGAAATTATCAGATTTCTTAAAAATCTGATAATATCATAAAAGACAAACTGGTCTAGCATAATGACTAACTAAACATTCCCATGCATAAAAGATTAGTTCAATAGTTATTGTTCTACCATTCACAAAATGTTTAGTAATCATCTGCATGACTAGGTTTTGGATCGCTACCAGATGGATCTTTATCATTCTTATCGTGATCATCACTTCTTTCATGACCATCATCCCCATTACCATCATCTCCATCATTATCATCATCCCCATTACCTTCTACACTAAGATCTTCATCATTTAATGGAATTGGATGCTTGAAAATCTGAACATACTTTTTGTGTAGTTCAACGAGCTTTACATCGGCAGGGAATTCTACACTAGCAATCGCCAAAAGTTGTTCAAGATCATGTCTTTCAGTGCATATAACATCTAACTTTTCTTGAACTTTGTTAAGCAACTCCTGGAATAAAATCAAATAAGAATATTCATAATAAGATGAGCACAATGAATTTGGCAGTGATTCAGTAAGAATCGCATAGGATTCATATTGAATCCCATGGGATTCTGTATGAATCGCATAGGATCCTAAACATGATCGCAATGGATTTGCCAGAAAAAACAAAAATTGAAAAACATAAAACAAATAATCAAACGAACCTCCTTGAAAGAAGTATCCGAAGAACCACCAGGAATAAAACCTTCAGTCTCTGCCACCTCAGATTCGGTCCATTCTTCATGAAGTTTTAAGGTACCAATAACTTCTTCTTTTAGTTCCAATTCCTGTCTTTGACCCATTAACACAGATGACCAGTTTTTGATTGCTGGACGTGTGCGGACAACAGGAAGCTTCTCGTACTTTGTTGAATCTAAGTACAAAAGCTGAAAAAAAAAATGTGTAAGCAAGTTACAACAAATATGTCACACAAACAAGAAAACAATTTAAAACTTCATATAATTTAAAACTTACAATGAGGAACGTATATGGACCGGTGTATTGGTTAAGAAGAGTTGACGGTTTTTTACTGGATTTAAGGCAGCGAAAAATGTACTCACACCAATCAATACAACTAATATCAGTATATTCACGAACCCGCCTAACAACATCCAAGTTAATCTGCCCCTTTAACCCAGCAACCATACCCATAATGTTCGTAAAAAGAGTAAGAAAGTTAACTTTAAAAAGGAAGTCGACTTCCTTAGACTCAATCAACTTCATAGCGATATCGTTCACTCTGATTTCCTTAACAGATTTTGGGTCAAACTGACGAATCCAAACCTTCTCAAAGTCATCTTCAACTGGCCTGGGTTCTAAAGAAAACAAAGATTCACCGCCAATTGGAATACCTAACATCTCGTGAACTTTGGAAACAGTGGCCTCGATTGACTTGCCATCTTCCAACTTCAACCGGCAAGTCTCTGCATCAAAATTTTCAACCACATACCTACCTAACCTAGACGGAATGTAGCCAATATCAAGCTTGAAAAATGAGCTAAAACCTATATCCGCCAAAAACTTCTCAATATTAACATTTTTTATGCCATTGATGGCAGTTTTAAGGGCGGTAGGTGCTGTCCTAGCATGAAGAATAGGAAAACGAGAAATATACTTTTCATGTTGTATTTCAGCTTCTGTCAACACCTTTACTTTCTTCTTGCCTTTCTTCTTCGGCTTCAATTCATTCTCCTCATCAGCTTCTTCTTTAACAAAAGAATTCTTCAACAAATTCTTCATAAGCTGCTTCATAACATCGTCAGGTATAACTAGCTCACGAGATGGAGAATCATCCTTCTTTATCTTCATCGCACCCTTACCCTTCAATTTCTTCTTCTCCTTATCATCCCTCTTTCGCTTATCAGAACCTGAAGAATCTGAAGAATCTTCTTCTTTATCAGAACCCGAAGAATCGCCCCTCTTTCGCTTCAAAACAACCTTACTCTTTGATATCTTTTTCTTATCATCAACATCTACATAAAAAAGAACATAATATAAACAACTTTATAACAAATAGATTCATTATTAATCCAATGGGATTCACAGTGAATCCCATGGGATTTATTGTGAATCCCATTGGATTCAAGCATACTGACCTTGTATATACTTTAGACAAACTTTTTTTTTCGACGATTTTTTTTTTCAAAATTTCCGCCCAGAAAAATCACATGTGATTTGTAAAAGTCATGTGATTCGGTAAAATCAAATCATATGTGATTTTTACGAATCACATGTGATTTTTNTGTAAAAACCACATGTGATTCGTAAGAATCATATTTTATTTGAAAAAATCAAATCATATGTTATTTTTAGAAATCACATGTGATTTTTCTGGGGGGAAATTTAAAAAAAAAAAAAAAAAAAAAAAAAATCGTCGAAAGTATATAACAATGCAAATTTAATTCTCGTCGCGATGTTGTATTTTTTGTAGTTTGAAGATTTACCGTTTGCAAGATATGTTGTTTAAAAAAAATGTAGAAAATGGTTTTTTATTAATTAAGATAAAAAATGGATAACTATGATTGGTTCATTTGTTCTATGGCAAATATGGAGTTCTATATTGATCTCACCTCTTTCTTGCAATTAGTTCTAGTATATAGAATGAGTCGATCATCTTGTTTGGTATTACATTAAATAGAGTGAATTACATAAATCATCCCTATGGTTTGTCGAGTTTCTCAAATATAGTCCCCATACTTTTTTTTTCAACGGGTCATATCCTCATAGTATTGATCTTTTACAGATCCTGTCCAATTTGCTAACGTCGTTAAATGACCCAAACGCCCATTTCTTCTTAGTCTAAAACTTCTTCATCTGAAAACTTTTTTCAACCAAATTCTGAAAACCTTAATTTCAACATTTATCCATTATTTACAAATTTACATAAACTCCAAATCTATATCAATTTATCACTATAAACTTGAATACCCTTTTCCCCATCTTTTCCAACCCCTATCACCATCATTACCAGACCACCAACCACAATCCTCACTACCAGATTCACTTCATTTTCACACCTAACATATCTACCAGCCACCTTACTCACCACCAAATCCATCATCGAGATCACCATCTCCATCTTCACCACCAGATCCGCCGGCCACCACCATCCTAACTCCATATTATTTGTTGGTGTGATATGTGAATATGTGTTTGTGTGTTGGATTTAATTGGTTAATTTGCTTTAAAATTGATAGTAATGATGGAGGACTTCAATACAAGCGAAAACTAGTTTGATTTATTTGGTTTTTGGTTTGGATAACAACTTTTATTTTGTAGTATCAAGATGTGTTTGTTATATGTAGAAAAAGAAAAAAGATGTGTTTGTTTTACTGTGTTTAGTTCATTAACTATTTGAGAGAAGAAACCAAAAACTAAAGACAGAAATAAAATGTTGAAGAAGAAGCTATTAAAAGCCTAGAATACCCTTCTATGTCTGTTGCACATGTCTAGATTTAAGAATAAGTTAACGGTTTTGAAACCACAAGGACCAAATCCGTCACAAGATTAAACCACAAGGATATGACCCCGCGAAAAAAAGTATGAGGACTAAACACATTAAACCCGATAACCCACATGGACTGTTTATGTAATTCACTCTATTTATTGAATAAAAACGGAGATATTGTTCTTGCATCGACCAATAATAACGATTTTTGTCACCAATGGATCTAGAAATAGGTTATAGTCGTCGGATTGATGACTATCTCGGCTTTCTTAATTAAAATTGGGTTTTAACTTTATAAAACTTGAAATAAGTCATTATTTTTATCATGATTCAACACACGTTCTCTTTTCTTAGTAAATAAATTTATACAACTAGTCGGTGAGACACCATGAAAGTAGTTATAATGACCTTAGAGGCTAATGTCCAAAATTTAAAGTAAAGTTCATGTTGAAACGCAATATGAAGCTTAAGTTGGTGGTTGCTTTGTAGAAATGATCGATAATAGGTATGTGTTTGAAAGAAAATTAGGGGAGGAAAACAAGAGGAAAACCCACTACTTACATTATGGGTTTTCTCAAACTTTTAGACCTATATGCTTAAGGGAATGGATCCGGTGAGAAGAAAAACTAAAATGAGAGATTGAGAAGGATTTCAACTAAATTGGAGAATTTTAAGGAACACACATCTACTTTTGTAGGTGCATATAAAATGCGTACTTGTGGTTTCTTCTCACTCTTCTCATTTTAAATTTTCTTCTCATTTGATCCTAACTCATATACATAAAACACAATTAATCACTTTTATAGTCATTTCTCTATTCCCATGCCTCACATAGCAAACTCACTTACACACCACTAAGTTTTTCTAGGCTCTAGTTGGTTACAAAAATGGAGTCATTTGTGAAGATGGATCGGTTGGACACAATCTGAGTGTTGTGTGAGCTTGAATTATCTCTCGTGTTACGGAATAAGGTGGTCAATATGGATTGTTTAAGGTTGCCACAAATTCTAAGTTTTTTTTAATCGACACATAATTTTAGAAATATAATACAAACAAACTTATACAATCATTATATGCGACGTACTTTAGGAGCCTCCTCCCAACTGACAGAGTTGGCAAGTTGCTAATGGACAACTCTAGCGCAACATTTGTAAATGACACATTATTTTCAAGTTGATTTGAAGGTCACTAATTAATGGTTGTTTGATCATATAAGCTCTATAAAGTAAGTTTACTCGAGATCCATCCGCCATAAACAAACCACCATCCATGTACCCTAATTTACTTATCATTACTATCATTCTCGCCAACCATTTCCCTACGACCAAACTATCATCATGTTCATATCATATCTATCCCCACAAATTACTCTATATAGCAATGTAGATAGTCTCTCAATACAAAACCTAATTTACCTCTGGGATAATTTCAAAATGACCAAGTTGCTCAATCGCTTGGCTTTTCTGACCTTAGATTTGAAAGTTCCCAAACTGGCCAGTTGCCCAAAAGCCAGTAGTCAACCAGGGGACGCCAAGTGTCGGAATTTTGGGCAACTTTTATTTTTGTGGGCAACGCCTCTTTTTTTTGGGGCAACTTGTGACACTTGGCGTCCCATGGGTGGCTACTGGCTTTTGGGCAACTGGCCAGTTTGGGAACTTTCAAATCTAAGGCCAGAAAAGCCCAGCGATTGGGCAGCGATTGGGCAACTTGGTCATTTTTGAAATTATCCCTTTACCTCTATACGTAAGGTCATTTCCAACCTTATCCTCCACACACCTATTTTCTCCATATTCGAAGAATGGAGACACAAAACACATCTCCAACCATCCTCCATATTTGGAGATTTTTTTACACCATTGATCAATATCCTCCTTTGGAGGATCACTATTCATTCTCCAAATATTTTATAATGTTATTTAATAAGTTTTTCCATATAATATATAAGATATCTTTCAAGTTCTGCACTAGATACTCCATATTTGGAGTACACGGTTTCACAAAAATAATTTTTGGAGTACATGGTTGGAGATGGCTAAACAAAAATAGTTTTTCGATATAATATAAAAGATGCTTTTATCACCTTCAAATCTAGAGTACATGGTTGGAGATGGCTAAACCATTGTTGCACAAAAGCAACAAATCTTATAGAATCACATATTTTCTTTACCAATAGCACCAAGTAGTATAGAAGTATCACAACTCTTATGATAAACTCTTTTAGCACGCTTATAATGCAATCATGAGTTCTGGTCTTTAGACTCGTCTAGCCAAGACCATAAAACTCAAGTAGCAAATTTCACGAAGGCACATTATAATCATCATAATAACACTAGTAACCACGGCACACCCCTACATCCCCGTGACGCATGGTTAGCTAATCATACACCATGCATGACCATTCTTACCTACGAGCTTAAGAAAATATCAACTACCGTAAGCATTTGATTTGGAAGCTTATGCAAAACTGCTTCTATATGGAATTATGGATTCCCCTATATGATTTGGGGATATATTATAGAAACAAGATAAGGAAGAAAAAACATTATGCTTGGACTCAAAATTGAAGCTACTGATTTCACAATAAAAAGGACTCTCAATGCAAGGTCATCTCCGTCCTCCTAAGTACCCCACCCTCGGAATTTTAGAAGGGGGCCCTACACCATCCACATGAGCCCTCTTTCGTGACCCGTTAGAACAAGGGGTTGTTTTCTCTTCTTCATTGTCAGTGTCTACTGATGCACACCCTGACCTGGTTTTTATGCTTATTTGTCTAGGAAGATAAACGTTGAAGTAATAGCTCACTATGGTATTATGCGATTTTGATGAAAAACAGCCCAAGGCAAGTTTTATAAAGTTATTACCTTCTGAAATCGGATTTGTTTTCACAACGCGTGCAAACTTCTGTTGCTCTGAATGCTTCCATGACTTTGCAACAACTTCACCCATCTCGTCAAACTTCCAAATTTGGAAAGCAGATCCCAGATCTTTTCGAAGATCAGATATTTTCGCAGTGACGTGGCGCTTGACACATAGAAGAGATCCAGGGTTGTAACAATCACAATGCTGAGGTCTTCCTTTCCCAATTGCATCTTTGTCGGTTTCCACACTTGTATCTTTATTTGACCAAATTACAGTTCCTAACCATTTTGAAGAGAATGATTTGCCTGTAGTTTTGTGGGGGTATTCTCTTTGAAATGGGCCATTCCACTCAGGTACATCAGCCTGAAACCGTGGTCCTACAGGGATTGCTGGTTTTTGATGTTCATTAAGCACAAAACTGAACCAGTCGGTTTTCTCAATCTGTGTTGGCTTCTTCATGGAACCTGCTGCTCAAAAAATACCTTTTTGGTTGTATATATCTTTAAAGCAAGGGATTGTGAAGTATACTTCCTACTCCTTACTGAGAAAAAATCACAAACTATGTGCTGAAACAAAAAAATTAAAGAAAACTTTTAGCGACCTCAACGTAAACTAATGATATTAGAATGCAATGAAACATAAAGACAAAACAAGGGTGTTTAACAATTAACATGGTGATAATGAAAAGATAATAAACGATGAGATGCAAATATGAAAAGGATTCGCACCAGGAATTGATACGGCATAAATTATTTTATTGAAGATGAAGGAACTACCAACCAAGTACAAAATTCAGCCTACTAATGAGAGGTGGCTACCAACATTTCCTCTTTTAACTATTGGAAATATGGAATACTATCATTTCCTTTTCTAATATGGAAATAGGACCTCTACTTGTTTTACTAATCAACTTAAGAGATTGAGAAGCTGACAAAAACGAAGTTAAATATGGGGAGAGATAGAAATGTGCAAGCCACATGTCAAATATCGAATGGAATAAGAATATTATTATTTATTAGACATATGAGTCAGGTGTGTTAATCATTTTTCACCTTTAGATAACGTGACTGTACCACAATCGTGTGCTTCCCTTCTCAACTTCTCTTTCAATCATAAAGATAAATTCACTATATCTGTATCCAACATGTTGGAATACTTTCTTAAGAGTCTCTGATTGAAACACCATATCATTGCAGTTTCAGTCACACTTACGAAATACCAGCACTTGTATAAAATGACTGCCTATCTCACTGACTATAAAGATGAAAAGGCTAAAAGCTCGAGAACCGAAATATATCGATGACTCTTATAAAATATTTGCATGACATGAATTAAATCGCTTTTCCACATTAATGTGATCAAACCAGTCAGAGCATTCTAACCCTTTGATTTTTATGGAATTGGATCTCCCTTTCTGTATGTTATGTTGGTAGGTGGGAATGAATTGAAAAATCAATCATGCTTAGATGATGAAACTGATTATTTCCAAAATGACACAAGTAATTTCTAAATAAGTGTTGAGCCTCTCTATGTTGATCTTCCTTTTTGGCAATCTCAGTGAACCAAGAAACTTGTAGCTTCTACCTCTTTCCATTTTCACTTTAGCTCATCTAAGAGTGTGAAAAGGAAGGGGGAAAAGGCATATACGTTCCCACAGAGTATCAACCAACAAAAACATACAACAGAGAATTTCAAACAAGAGCTACTTATAACGGTACATAAAACTCCTGAGACTATTAGATGAATGGAATAGGTAATTAGCAGAATTACATCCAACCATGCCAACAAAGAGGAGAATTCTTCACGATATTCCAAAGTAGAGAGTTAGGTAATTTGATTATGACAGGAACCAACTAAAAACCAAATCCACGGCAGTCATAACCAAGTATGGCGATGGAATAGTAGTACATGCCTAACAGATCTATATTTAAGGTAACATAATTAAATTAAAGGAATGTATAGCCAGTAATTTTTTAACAGTAAAAACGACAAACAATGGACCAAGTTTACAAGTACAAGGTAAATCCTTCACAATTGACCAAGGGAAAGGAGACTAGTTTTTCTAATTCGAGCAAGCGCACTACATAATATGCCTTCCCAATAGATTGAACAACAGTTACTTTTATTTCAAGTTCCTAACGGGTGTTAATTTTTGATCCTAAAAGCAAAATTCGTGTCCATAGCAGAGGCTAGAAAGTATTAATCATATTGAAATTTCTCTGAGTTAAACAAGAAATAGGCACATAATGTTCTAGAATGTCACAGATAGAGTGCCATTCAACCAAGATAATAATACTTCTTTACAGAATCGATTAGTAATTCGGATAAAAATTATGCACATTATAGTAGGGGTGTTTTCAAATCAAGAATATTCCCTATGATATTTATATCCTCCCATTTCTATCTAATAATATGTTGATGTCAAGAAAAACACTAGCACGACAGCAACATAAAACTGGGAAGTAAATGAAGTAAAAAATTAGATACTTGGATGAAACATAAAGTGCGTGCTTACAATTTGGAGGTTCAGTTGTGCCCTTAAATGATTCTGCGCTCGCAGACTAGAAACACCTGCCAAATGAGCCCCACGTTACTATACCGCAAATATTAATTCAAATATTTTAAACAGAAGACACATTGCACCAGAAATGCACAAATTAGGTGGTGTTCTTCTGTAACTATCTGTCATGGATATATTATACTGCCCAGGGTCCAAAAGTGCAAGAAAAACATAGTAAGCAATTGACTGCAAGTCTAAAAAACAGTCAACACCAGTTTTAACACAGTCCAAAAGTACTTTTCATTCTAGGCCACGCCCATGCCCTACAGCAAGGAAGGTGATACCCATTTTCGGACCAAGAAGTCTAGAACCCTCAGACCTCACTTATGGATTCTTGTCTTCTTGACAGTAAGGCAAGCACCCAGGGACCACATTTTTTGTTAATACACATCTTAAACTACTACTCGGATTACGAACAATCCAACTAATATTACAAAGTGAAACTAAACTATAATTTCCAACAAAAAAGCATCTACGCATTAAAAAAAATTACAAATAGAATTATTTCCTTCATTTTGACTTTCACTATAAAGAATATTCATGTACAAAACCAGAGTGGTCCAGTGTAAAAAACTAGTAAGCATCATCAATAAATTGTGAGACTTATTATCAGCTAGGTGCAAACAACCCTGACGTGCCCACGCCAATCTAGTCCGGCACTAGCCTCAAACCCCTTTAATTAGCAGGTCAAAAGGTCGAAAACCCTGGTTAAAAAAAATAATATTAATACAAAAAAGAATCCATGTAAGAGAATATGTTCGGTCAATTATCTACATATTAATTCACAATCATTTTAATTACCCCCTAACATTTAAAACTACAAAAATAACATTCAAAACTCAACATGCTAAAAATAATCCCCGGTTATTTAGCTTAATTAAAAATAAGTGTTTTAATAAAAACTCACCTTAATAATAATAACAAGCAAAATTGGCACTTAATTCGGTGATAAATCTCCAACTCAACTCTGATCGACTGCAAAATTGATTTACACTTCAAATCTTCAAATGAACCTTGCCCACAGATCTAGTAAGTGTGATTATGTTCTTTATAATAAAAAAAAATTAAAAGTAGATCTATTGGATGTTATTACATCCATTGATGATAACACATATGTTTGATGAAGAAGATGATTGAACTCAAATTTGTAGGTGGATTTTTTATTTTATTTTTTTATTTATTTTAGGGTTTTAAAAGAGAGGGGCCAATTGCATATATAGTTTGCATATATACGTAGACTTAGGATCAAATGAGAAGAAAAACTAAAATGAGAAGGATGAGAAGAAACCACAACAACACATTTGAGATGCACCTACAAAAATAGATGCATCTCCCCTTAAATTTCTCCCTTTTATTTGAATTGTGTGGTTGGAAACTTTTCTCACTCTTCTCATTTTATTTTTTCTTCTTACTAGATCCATTCCCTATATACGTATGCTTAACTTGCATTGTATTGTACATCATGCACTGAAAACTTGTATTTTGGAAAAATATGCAAATTTTTTAGTTTTAGCGGGTATATATGCAATTCTCCCTAAAATAAGCAACAAGTTAACAATCAAACATTCAACTTTTTTTCATTCATTTGATGATTTGGTATAAAATATTGCAAATTTAGTCCTGAAAAATGAATGATATACGAATAGCTCCTTGTTAAGTAAGTTATCTAATATTAGTCCTTATTAAAGTTGAGTGATGTACTCCGTATTTGTTACTTAATCAAAACAAAACCTAAGCGGGCTGACTAAAAATATACATGATAATGTAACAAGTTACAAGTATGTAATTACTTACAATCAAATGTTATAAATGTAAGCTTCAAAATACGAATAGTAGAATAATGTACAAAAACCTTACAGTTTCTTACTAAAAATTGCACTTACCAAGTAATCGAGACAAGATCAAGTTATGTATCCACTCGCAATGCACGCTTTAGGGGCGAATCTTGCCAAACCAAGCTCAAAAGCTACTTTCCCGCACCTACACAAAGTCAATTTTGGGATCTTATTGGGTCAGTTGAGAATAGACTCATAAGGGAAAGGAAAGGAAACTAGATTTCGTGACGAGGAAAGGAATGAAATGAATTTGATTCATGTATTGTATTTTTAGGCAAATATTTGACAAGTAAACTAAATCATAACCAAAACCTTTATTAACTCAGACCCTTCTATATAACTTAGAAAGTTAAAACATGAAGTTCATTGAAATTAAATTAGAAGTTAATCAAAAAAATTGCATGTTCTTTATCCTACACATAATGTTGGTTTACACATTTGCTTTGTTTCACTCTACCCTTTTGGTGTCCTAATGAAACCAATTGTGATATGTAGGCTGTCACATGTGCACCTAATTCTACACTCGACATGTTGCCCGCCTGCTCGTCGACCTCGTCGACCATTGTTTCACATTTCTTATACTATTTTGCCCCGCCAACGTTATTGTTTGCCCCATTCATCATCGATATGTAACCTCGTACATGCGCCTATTATATCATGCCATGATCCACCTCCACTTTGGATCTCGCACTTAGCTTCACTGCCACCTCCCATTATTGACCTTCCTCTTGCCATATCTATCAAGTATCTTTCCTATAATACTTTCCTATATTTATGCGCATGTGTGTGTGAGTGTGAGTATCTGTGCATACGTGTGTGTGTGTTTGTAGTAAATGGTATTTGTTAGCATTAGAAGTGATAGCCATTAATAGTTAAATGAACCTTGTAACATTTAATTAACTTGTATTAGACTAGTCAAGGGTGTATGGGCTTGCAGTAATCATATAGTCCATGTATTAAGCCTAGTCCAAGCCCATAACTCTTCCAAGTCCCATCAAGGCCCATTATCCATCTTGTAACCATACATATACACGTCCCATATGTGTATGTGGGTGTGTAACTTCTCTTAATTTACCAACTTTCCCTCTCTTTCTAACCTAGTTCCGCCTCCTTCTCTCTACTACTTTATCTCTCTAGTTCTTCCCCTATCTCTTTCTAAAATTCATTCTGTGATCATGTATATATGTGAATGAACCATTGTGCAGACCTACAATTGGTATCATGAGCCATATGATAAACTAGGGGTGTTGTGTTTTCGAAAATCATTTCAAAAAGTTTAAAAATATACCGAGTTCGTGGCGTGTGGTTTTTAACCGTGTAATTTTTGCTGAAAATTTGATCTTTTCATGTAATTGATGTGTCTCACATGTTGCAAGTTTTAAATTTATAAACACGAGTTACCTCTAATTCAAAAGAAACACATAAGAGCAAGTATACTCATCCGTGTGTAGTAAGATCGGTAAGCTGAGATCGTTCGCAAGGATTTGTTTAGTTTATGTTGGGATTTAAATAATTAGCAAACCATTTTCTACGAGTACGCAGCGGATAGATCTAGTTTAGTGTCATTGTATTAACAATAAATAAAACACATTATTTACCAACCTTTGTCAATTAATTAAATAAATGAATTGACGCGTTCTTGATCTTGATTCTTGAAATTGTTAGTGATTAAATTATCATCTCTAACGTATGCACACACTACACGCCCAACGAGACACGTTAGGATGCTAGTGTTTGTTCCACGTAACCCAACTAACAACTTGTGTTGTTGGTTCTTGTAACACATGATCCAAATCCCTAACGGGATGCGTTTGAATCGAGCCTTGGTAGAAAAGAAGGAAACCAAAACCCTAAACCTAAGCTAGGGTTTAAACAAGCGAAGCAAGGGACAAACCGAGATTTAGAAATCTCTATTAGGGTTTTGGGTTTGTGTGTCGAGCCGAGAGAGTGGGGAGAGACCGAGCAAACAAAATGATCGGTTAGGGTTTATGATTTGTGTGTGTCAAATGGAATAATGAAGCCAAAGAGGGTGTTGATATAGTACCAAAACTTGTCCACCAAGTTATTGGCTTCCACCTCCTCTACTTGCATGAAAATGACACCAAGCCCCCTCCTAGAACCTTCCACCCAACCGGCCATAACAAGGGGTATAAAGGTTCGTCTTTTCCGACACCTTAAATCCTTCTATTTGTATTTAACGAGTATTAGATTAGTTAAATGTATAACGGATAAAGTATTATAAACTAACGACCATTAAATATATTTGTGAAACATATTATATATTTAATAACTATATATAACATATATTTATTAAATATACAATAAACGTGTTCTTCGTGTGTACGTGTGTGCCCCGATAGGTCACGTATTTCTTAGCCATATAAATGACTGTTAACGAGCATAAAACAACATCTCCCACTTGGGAGTTACCGTGGCTCATTAATTTATATTAACAATGGTAAGCATCTAGCAACATGTCATTGCTCCCAAGAAATACCTGAGTTATGGTTTCAGAAAACATCTCAGTATATGGTTAATTTTTAACATCCCTCTATTTCAGATACTTTTANTTTATTATTCCGCTGCATGTTATTCAATGTTATTGTTCCTAGATAATTAAAGGTTTAATAG
This sequence comes from Artemisia annua, assembly GCA_014162995.1. Classification (NCBI taxonomy): domain Eukaryota; kingdom Viridiplantae; phylum Streptophyta; class Magnoliopsida; order Asterales; family Asteraceae; genus Artemisia; species Artemisia annua. Next base: position 36,127 of record LBNU01012439.1, read on the forward strand.
CCTGGAGCCCGTAACGATCAAGGAGTGCTGGGTTCCTACATCCCACTTGGGAGTTACCGTGGCTCATTAATTTATATTAACAATGGTAAGCATCTAGCAACATGTCATTGCTCCCAAGAAATACATGAGTTATGGTTTCAGAAAACATCTCAGTATATGGTTAATTTTTAACATCCCTCTATTTCAGATACTTTTAAACCATGGACATGGATCATAACCCATTTCATATAGTTGATGCAGGTTTTACCGACCAGGTTTTAATATTTATAATTACTCGTTTTACCTAAGGTCTACCTATTTGCACTAACGGACAGAGAATCCGGTCGTGTATAGAATAGTAATGGTAACTCCGAGGTCGTCCCAAGAGCTATGTGGTGCGGACTAAGTCTAAGTCTAATGTCACTAATTAAAAGAAAGATTGATTGATTGATTGGTTGAGATAAAAATAAAACAAGAAAAAAATAGCAAATAAAAGTAAAGTTGTGAGCAGTGGGAGAAAAGTGTACTAGCCTAGTTACTACTCCTATATCATTTTATGTCACGTTCCCTATTAAACTAATCTGATGCTTTATGTGGGGCGGACATATATCACTAGGTGCATATGGTCAAGTTCCCTAGCCTATCTCCCCCGAATCCTGTCAGGAACCATGGTGCTTCCCATGTAGTAAGCCGACATATGGTATACGGGTTTGAGTCATTAAGTGCCACTACATGCTAGACTTATCTCTAATGGCCCGTTGTCACGATCATAGACCTATTCTCTAACTTATTCAGTTTATCAATTACGGAAGGTGATCCTATGGTCAATTCGCACACGAGGCAATATGGTCAGTTGTCATCCCTCCCATTTCCTCACAATCCATCAGGCTAGTGTCCTATGGTCAATTCTTCTAGCCTACTAACTCAATTGGGGTCTTAATTCAATTAAAGCTAGCGTAATGGATACAACGGCATATCAAAACTACCAAAACAAGAGGTTCTCAAGATAAACTATGATGCACACACGTAAAAGCATATAAGAAAAGTACGGAAACATGATTAAAACAATATAGGCATCATAACTAGGCTAGCACCAGAGGTGCTTAGCCAATAATATTAGAATTAACACTCGAAATAATGTTTACAAGATCCATATATTCGAAATGTAATTGAAATAATGAAATGCTAAAACTTATGGTGATTGAGGTGTGATTTCTCCCTTGGAAAGCCTTCGTATGCTGCTGTGGAAGGGCCTCCTAACTGCTCCTAACGATCTCTGACTTTGTGTGTGAAAAAGTTGATGTTAAAATGCAGAAATTAGGGCTGTATTTATAGGCCCGTGATGAGGCGAAAAGTGTTACGCTTTTAGGCGGTCATTTAAGCCCTATTCCGTAATTATTTGATCAAATATAGCCTTAAATCATTCCTTTTGTCATTTTAGGTACTTTGGAGAGGAATTCTGGAAAAGGAAGCATTTTGGACGTTTTTGGAGCATAAAAGTGAAGAAAACGACAAAGTCTCAAAATATGCTGGAAATTGTACCTGACGGCGTCACGCTTTACAAGCTGACGACGTCACTCTTTGACAACAAGGTGGATTATTTTTGCACTAGACGCCCCAGAAAGATTTTGGAGAATTAACACGTGACGGCGTCACGTGTTACTGGATGTAGGTCATCACGTTATAGCGTAAAGGGAGACGGCCCAGAGAAGTTTATAAGGGGACGGCGTCAGAGTTGGATCTGAGCAATCCGAGGAATGTTTTGGAGGCGAGGTGACGGCGTCACTCCCTATAAGGTGACGCCGTCAGATTGTAAATTCTATATATATTCGTCTAATTTTCATTCATTAGTGTGCAACTTTTGGGAAAACCCTAGCTCGTGTTTTACAGTTTTTTTAAGGGTTTTCCACCCTTGAAACTTGGATGCTTAATTAAAGATAAGTCCTTTTCCAAATTAAACAATATGTCTATGTATTGTTTGATTATATCTTATGCTTGTATTTCAATTAACATGCTAGGCTAGGTCTTTATTGTGTTTGCTTGGGTGTAATGAAACCTAGCTATTGATTATATGTTGTTTGTTTGTTTGTGATTATTGTGGGTGGGTGAAGTCGATGTTAGGCTTAAGAAAACTGGCTAACCTCCTATACGGTAACTTGCTTGAACATCTTAAGAAACATGAATCGGATGTGTACTACGATTATATGGTTGTATTTAATGCATGAGCGAATTCTAATGGTCCCATGTTAGGAGCTTTTAGTCGGCTCGACATAGGAGTGAAGTAGGAGCTTATAGAGTTAGGGAAGATCGTACACGGCCCTACGAATGGTTTAAAGGAATACAACCCGTCATCCACACAATTACAACAAACCAATTAACATGTAAAAGATAGCTAGGGAGTAAGGAAATCTAAGTAAACACATTTTTCTCTCATATAAGTTTCACAACCATTTACTTTTTCTTGTTATTTTATTTTAATTGCAAAAGTAGTTATTTGGGTTAGTTGGCTAGCAACTAATTCCGCCCACTCTTCCAAAACCCGATATTTTTACTTGCTTTCATAAAATATAAAAATACAAAAAGAATCATCCCTCAACCCTTAGAGCTAATTAGAGTAGCTTTTCAAGCCTAACGACACTATTCCTCGAGAGAACGATCAATCCCTCGGTACTTGCCACTTCACTATACTACATCGGTCAGGTACACTGCCTGGTGGGGGTTGTAAGCTTCTCAAGATCCCTTGAGAGGTAAAACCTAAGTGCAAAGGTTGCAAAACCCACGCATCAGCCCATCAGGAGTTACGGCGTAACTATGAAATGTGTTACGCCGTAACTGCTGAAATCTTATCCAGATCCATAGTTTACGGCGTAATTGATGAATTGTTACGCCGTAATAGTGATTTAAGGTTTCTTCTGCGTCGTAATCTCCAAATGGTTACGCCGTAGAGTATTTATCGGATCTGAGATAACTCTTGTAGTCTTCATTACGCCGTATTCCAAAAGGTGTAGTACGTCGTATGTTAATTCTTGATCTTGGACTACTCTCGTACTTGTTGCTACGCCATATTCCATAGTTGTTGTTACGGCGTAGTCTTCAGATATGAGGATTCTTCAAGCCATGTGGTTGTTATGGCGTAAACTATGAAATGTGTTACGCCGTAACTCTTGATTCGTGTTGACTTTGGTGTTCTTAGTAGAAATCCTCGCTACGGCGTAATTGAGAGATTGAGTTACGCCGTAGCTTCTTCCAGCATACTTGGATTTGTCTATCTTTTGCACGTACTTTCCAATTTCCTCGTCTCTTTAGCTCCTATGCCCACTTATGACCTGGATACAAAATATGAAGAGATAATAGCATATATCCACATAATTATTAATATAAATGAGCATAATAGGGGGAAATTGACACTTAAATATCAGGGTTATTTGATGTTATCAATAGTTTAACTATTTAGTTTCTCGTTTTAGATATTAATTCAGATTACGAAATGTAACTAAGTATCATCTTAATTTACACTTTGGGCACAACCATGCAAACATCTGATTAATTCAGCGAGAGGCGCCATAGTATCTTTCTGCACAAGACAGGTGGAGGAAACAAATTCTAGTTTAACTACAAGTGTCGTTGTGGTTTGACTACAAGTGTCATGGATGTGCTTCACATCACCTCCGATAATAACCATAATAACTACCTTTTTAGCATAGTGTTTGACTTAGAATCAAAAAAGCAATATCCACACATGCAAGATTGACTTGTATCTCAAGTCTATGGACGGTTAATAAACACCCTGCGAGTTTTACTCATGACAAGGATCCATAAAGTAAATACTTAACGGTTGGGGAAGTCTAATATGCATCCTTATAAATAACACATGAGTTTGGCGGGAATGATCCATATATTCAAAGAATATAACCAAACACTTGCATTTGCCTTAATTTAACAATATTCCTATATTGTTAACCGAAAATGGACATATTGAGAATAATTAAATTATTCAAGGATTAAACATGCAAATATAGGACAAACGTTTTACATGAATGAAAACATCTTAATTAATCATGAAAAATAAAAACTATTTACATATCCTAATTATCCAAATACTAAAAATACATATTTACATGAGACTACTAGCTGGAAGACGTCCTATACTGTAAGTATGACTAGCATGCACATAATTAGGTAACCCTTTAGTAAAAGGATCAGCTACGTTGTCATCTGTGTGAACATTGAGCAATCTTATGTCGCCCAATTCGATCACCTCTCTAAGGTAGTGAACTTTGGTACGGTAATGTTTGGCTCCTCTAGTGATTCAAGGTTCATTACCTATGGTAATTGCTCCAGTATTGTCACAATACAATTGAATGGGTTCTTCATTTGTGGTAACAACACCGAGCCCAGAAATAAATTTTCTTATCCAAACAGCTTCATTAGAAGCTTCTAAAGCAACCATATATTCAGCTTCTGTAGATGTGTTACTGCTCCCCTTAAAATTGCTTTCCCATCGATTAAAAGTTTATATGATGTTTTTTTGGTTCTTTTTATATGTGCTTTGATAACCTCCGTGTCTAGCTGTGTTTTGCTTGGGCTGCCATACCCCCTCCACGCTTACTTATCTATTGTCTAGAAAGTAAGATAGGCATAAGTGATCATTAAGGGTTTACTCGCCTATACTTAAGATTTAACGAGACAGATAAGATTACGATACTCATCATATAAAACTAGCAATAAAACAAGTGACAAGCTACTTAACCATAAGACAGGCTTTCTATCTGTATCTATTATCTATCCGTGTACATGTTTGCCATTCTCTGATTCGTTCTCATTAGTTTTACTTTTCTGCTAAATCTACCAAAACTGTTCTAGTCTCTCAGACTAAACCCCCTTGTGTTAGATTAGGTTGTAAAATTAACTTAATATATTAAAATATTGATTAGGTTAACTAGATATTACGTTCCACTCTTAGTGATCGACACTCTGCTTACCACTATCTACATACTGATCGGGTACACTGCTCGTTAGTGTGTGTATTATAGGATAAGTCGGCAAAATATAAATTTAAAACTTGAATAGGCATAATAACCTCTATACTACACGTGACACAACACGCATTAAGTTTTTGGCGCCGCTGCCGGGGAATGAATTGTTAATATCTGTTTATCTATTTTGTATTTTAATTAGGTTTTCCAACTTTTTAGTTTTTAGGTTTTTAGATTTTATCCTCTAACTTTGTTGTATATTAGTTACTTTGCATTCATTGTATAATTTGCATATTTACTGTTTTGTATGTTTATTTTCTTTGTTTTTGTAATTTTTTGTTTTTCTTTTGTTTTTCTGCATTAACTGCTGTCGCTGTATTCTGCTAATACAAACGATACGGCACATCTTTTATTTAGATGCGGCATATTGCGTTTTAATTTTTTTATATATACAGCGCGTTTAATAATTCGAATACGGCGCATCTATCCCCTAGATACGACATATTCTATTTTTAATCAGAAATCTTTTTAAACCCTAACCGACATACGACGCATCTTTTTTACTTTGAAGCCTACTTGTTTTGAATTTCAGGAACGATGTTTGATATTTTCCCCAGCTGGTTCGGAAGACCTAGGATGAATCTTACTATCAATGAGTTCGCACGTATGTGATGTGTTTTGAAAGCTTTAAATTTATAAGACTAGTTTCACCGATTCCTTAATACACAAAACACATAGGTAAAAGTATAACCCCCATTTATAGTAAAGGTTTGAGGTAAGACCAGTTCGTCCCAAGAGAGGTAATAGTTTCTATTGTTAGCCAAGAGTAACAAAATTAGATTCCAATGATTGTCACTTATCACTAAAACCGTTTTTGTTGGATTTAAGATTTTTGAAATGTTGCCAAATTATATTAAAAGTATATTTGTTAAAGGCTGAGCACATGGGATAAACAAGCACAAGCNTTTCCAATCAAACGATTCATCCTCAAACCGTACTTTCAATAACAATCCCTCCAATAATTATGGTAGTACCAATAACCTTGAGGGAATGATGCCTAAGTTTATGGCATTAGAAGAAGCTCGTATGGCTAAGTTCGAATCCGAAGTTAATCAACAACAAACGGAGATGACCAATAAAATAGACAACTTATTGAAAGCATTCAACAACCAAGGGGCGCCATCACAAAATAAGGACGCTAGGAACACAAGTAGCAGGCCCCAAATCAAGGACCCCTCATCATCCAAACATGTCCACTTTGTTAACGTTGTCACTATTAAGCCAATTGATAAAAATGAAGTATATAGTGAACATAAGGATGAAATTAAGGAAGTTGAGGAGAGTGAGAAAAGGGAAGTAGAGGAAGTAGATGATGTAGAGGACTACTTCAATAGGTTACCCACTAAGGAAGAACATGCATACCATAAGGATTTATTTGATGACCCCGAGACGCCATACGTCCTAGGTAATCCAATCATTAAGACGGGTGACCCATCCAACATCATCATACCATGCAACATTGGACATGTGCATGTGTGGAAAGCTTACATAGACCTTAGATCCCCCATAAACATCATGACTAGGATCCGTTACAATTGGATAATGAAAGAGCAACTTTGTGGGGAGAATAAGAGGATTGCGTGTGTATGTAGGAAACTTTACCTATGATACCGACTTTGTAATCGTAGAAGATATTCGTCCGGTAGTAGATGCATGCTTAACTCAAGTAGTTTTCGGTAAGCCATTTGTTGAGGCCTCTAAGATGAATTATGACCCATCTCTAGGGATAGTTAGATTCAAGGACGAGACCGATGAGGTAGCTTACCAAATGCCATATAAGATAGAGCAATTCCGGCTTTTATCAAACATCGAGAAGGAGCATAAGCTAGCAGTCTACTATAGGAATGATGAGGATAGACGTAGAGGAGTAGACTATGTTATGAGTAGGATATTTGGTTTCTACAAAGAATGCTTGCAACTAGGTCCGGAATATAAGAGTAAACCCGAAGATGACCTAGAGACCGTGACCAACGAAGAAGTCACGTAATAGGGTGACTTTGAGTCTAGCTACAAGACTCGTTAATAAATAAAAGCGCTTCTTGGGAGGCAACCCAAGCTTTATTTGTTTTGTGTGTTTGTCTATTTGAATTTATTTGTTTCCGTATGTATGTTTTATTTTTATTGTTATTGATTCATGTTTCAAATTAAAATTGTGAAAATGCTTTATTTTGTTTTTAACTTCGTCTTAACTACATATAAAGGTATTTTGCAAAAGATAAGTGTAAGGGAAATCTAAATTTGTTTATAAGAACGAATTGGACATGAATTGTAGTAATATAAAATGAACATACATATTAGTATTTGTTTGAGTCAAATGCTTGTATCGAGTCATAATGAAATTTTGCAGGATTCCAGGAATTAAGGTAATTGTTTTTCCAGAAATTTTCCGGAAACTAAACATAAGAATTCTGTCAGATCAATTCTGACGGCGTCAGCCTTTAAAAGCTGACGGCGTCAGGTACTGATTCCAGAAAAAGTTTTTAAAATTTAGTTTTTCTGCCGGATTATAAAAATTACTGCATCTTTAATTCCAGGAATCTGCAAAACTTTCATTCCACAAGCATTATATCCTTATATAGATTTTGCCGCCGATTTTACGCAAGGTTTGCCTAGATTGTTTTCTCAGGTTTAACAGGTTACATTGGACAAGAAGATGAACATGGAATCAAGTTCATGACATCAAGCTTTTGGCGTCGCTTTGATCTTGGAGCTTTTACATCATCTTGGAAGAAGATCTAACCATGTTACCACACGATCCACATCAAACGAATCAGGGGAGTATTTGTTTCATTCTTTCATTTTCTTTACTTTTACATCTTTTATGTGAACATTGGGGACAATGTTCGGTTTAAGTGTAAGGGGGGTAAATGAAGACACCTTAGAAAATGCTATTACGCTTGATTTTTGTTTTGTTTAATGGTAGATGTGTAATAAAACCGAGAGAAATATTTGTTAGGGCAATTTTAGCGCCAAATTTAAAATTTTTTACAACATTTAGGAGTGAAACTTTAGTCTTAATAAGCGTCTCATGGATAGGGAATTGTATGACTAGCACAAAAACCGTACCACTCAAAAAAATTTTCCCCAAATATGTGAGGTTCGCCCCTAGAATTGTTAGGAAAAGCATTCATTGTTGATGCTTGTGTGTGTACCGGTAGCCTATAGATTCTAGAACTTGCGTTAGTGACCATCCCAAATCCACAAGTGAGACTACATTCGTGTAGTTAGATTTACTACATGATAAGAGGAATTAGGATAACCCATGTTTTACACCCGTAATATAATTACATTGACTTCATTGGTCAAGTAATTCTCCCACACCTTAGCGTTGTACTCATTTTTAGTACACGATACCCCTAGTACACCCCTCAGAGCCTATCTTTTCGTTTCTAACTTTAAGCATTTTACTTAAAGGAAGAATTTTTTTAAAATCCACCCCAAAATGTACACCCAAATCGCCTTAGCCTACCTTGTATGCACTCATCTTTAGTGCATTATTGTTACATGTTTAAACCCTTAGTTAATTGTCTAATTGATTACATGGTTGCTAAGTCGAGTCATATCCTTGTACATATTGTTTTAGGACGATTGGGACTCATGGGTAAAGTACTAATGGTAATGGAGTAATGGGGAAGAAGTCAATTATTACACCCATATGTGCGTTAATATTTTAAAGTACTCCAAGTTTTTCAATTATCTTAATTCGAGTCATTAGAATAGTTAATTGTAAAGTATGTAAATGTTCAAGTGTAAGGGGAGAACCGAGGCCCCTATGATGTATTATTTTGGATGGTAGGGCAAGAGTGTATGCAAAAAAAAACTCAAAAAAACAAGAAAAACAGAAAAAAAAATTGGAAAAAGAAAAGTAGGAAAAAAACATACGGACTACGATCCCGTTTCATTTTATCTTTATTTATGTTTATGTTATTTTCTTTTTAGCTTAAGCCGAGTCGAGTCTTGGCTTAGCAACGCCACCTTGTGCATGTATTTGATCAAGATAATTAACTCGCCACCACTAAAAATACCCTTTATTCCAACCAAACCGTGTTTATCATATCCCTACACCTAACATTATAACCCTTTGTAAAGCCCTCTTTGATAGTTTATCTTAGGTGCTTATGCCTAGTGGAAGAGGTTTTCGATCCTTTCTCAAGCCTATGGTAATCTATTTGCTATGACAGGTAGTGAGTGATATTTCTTCCATTTCTATTTAGTTATATAGGTTTATAACACCTGAGAGATGAGAGTATCCAAACACTATTTGTGAGGTGATAGTGTATGATTTCCGTGCTTGTTATCACTAGGGTTGAATGACTATTTGTTGTAATTACTTTTATATTAGTGTTAAATGACCCCTAGCTCATATTTTGATTGGAATAAAAGCGCATTTGCTTGAGGACAAGCAAATCTCAAGTGTAAGGGTATTTGA